>PVJX010016714.1:25360-39854 GCA_004027295.1 Dolichotis patagonum | reverse complement strand
TCTCAGTCTTCCCACTGGAAGACTTAATCCCGGAGATCACCAGCCTGGTCTGATTGGTCTCCTTGTCATGGCACCTGCCACCTCCCAGGGAAACCCACAGGGCAGCCACCTCTGAACCCTTCACCCTGGCATCTGCCGCCCCCTCTACCTCAGACTTCGCCAAGCTGAGTCCTTGCTGATGCCTACGGGGAGAGTGTGGATGACCCAAGTCCAGGCCCAGGTCCTCTCCGTCACAGCTGGCAGTGCCCAGGAGCTGGGGACTGTCCCACCTGCACCTCCAGCCCTGGTCATTGCCTGAGCCCCAAGCTGTCAAATTTCCCACAGCTGGGACTTCTCCCTGGAGGGTTTCACCTCAATACTGAGCCCTTCTACCAAAGAAGGGCTTGCTGGACATGTAATCCCAGCATTCAGGAGGCTGAGGCAGGAGGATCACTGCAATTTTAAAGCCAGCTGGGGCTACATAGTGAGTTCAAGGGCAGACTGAACTACACAGTGGTTAAAAAAAATTTTTTTAAATTGATTTTAGGTTTTTTTAAGGGCCATAGGTATAATTCAGTGGTAGAGCACATGCCTGGCACACTCAAAGCCCTGGGTTCCATGCCCCACACAGAAAAAAAAAATTGAAAAAGAGTGAAGGCTGATCGCTTCTCGGCGTTTTGGCTAAGATCAAGTGAAGAGTGAAGGCTGAACCCAGAGCTTTGGAGTCACCGAGCCTCCTCTCTTTCCCTCACCTGCGGTCTGTCCACCCACCTGCCCTCAGCTACCTCAGTGTAGTCACTGCCCACCACCCTCGGAGGCCAGCGCTGCTCCTGCCCCGAGCCTGGCCTCCTTTCCCCACCCAAGTCCATCTGCAGCACTGTCCCCGGGGAGCCTGTCACTGGGCTGGCGCAGCGCGATGGGCAGAGTTTCCGAAGCTAAGAGCTGCATTTGATGTGTTTAAGGAGGGGACCCTGACAATGGTTAAAACTTCACAGGCTGAAAAACAAAGGCACCAGCAGCCTGCTGGGCTGGGAAGGAGGAGGCTGGGGACCATCTGCTGCAGAGGAGGCGAGATGCCCCCCTGCCCCTGCCGCTGCCCCTGCCCCTGCCGACCGAGAGGGAACTGGAGGAGAGAAAGGCTCCTCTCCGGCAGAAAACACACAAAACACGCCTCCTCCCCCTCAGCCCCGCCAGGACACAGGCGGCACGCGCGCGCGTCCCAGCCTGCCGCCACCACCACCCCACCTTTAACCAGCCAGGGCCCCGCACTGTGGTTAACCAGCTCAGGCCCGTTCCGGAAGCTACTGTCCTGCCCAGGCAGGGAAACTGAGGGCCGGAAACAGGAGGGCCTGGGCCAAGGTCACAGAGAAAAATGAGCCAAAAAGGGAAAGAGATGCAGGGTGGCGAGAGTGGGCCCTCTGTCCCCAGCTTCTCCGTCCAGCTGACCATCCTTCCTGCCTTCAGTTTAAGGGACAGGGTCTCCAGAATCTGCCCTCACTCTGGGGTCCAGAGCAGTGAACCCTGGAGCTGCTGCTCCCTTCCTGTGCCAGCCTGGTGCTGCCAGGCACGGCCCCCAGGTGGAGGCCAAGGGTCCACTCAATGAGCCGCTCCTGCAGCCGCAGGACCCAGGCGGCTCTGGGCTCCCAGGGCTCTGAGAAGAGAAAGCGACCCAGTTCCGTCCCACTGGGCGGGCACGTGCTTCTTCCTCCCCAGCCTCAGTTCCCTCATCGGAGGCCAGGGCACCACGGCAGGGAGCAAGACACGACAGGAAAGAGCCTTGGACCACGTGAGGCCACGCTCCCGGGTACGCAGACACAGTGCCATAAACAGGAAGGTCTGCGGGGAGGGCCAGCGCCGACAGTTTCCGCCCGCCTGCCCACAGAGCCAGGAGCTCCCCAAGATGAGAAGCAGTGTGAGGCTCAGGAAGAGCAGGGTGCTGAGAAACGGTTCATCTCAGGAGCCACCGGGGTGTGCCCTGCCTGGGGGTCTCAGCTTGGCCTAAACCCCCTGCTCCCTCTCTTCAGCTCCCCTTCAAGGGCTCAGTCACTTCCTCCCCAGAGCCAGCAGGGACATGGTGTGTGTGTCCACCCTCCACCTTCCCATAGATGCTCCCCAATACCCCCACATCCCTAGCTTCACTTGAGGAGGGTACTGGATGTGATGGCAGGGGTGGGGGGCGCTGAAGGAGATTCAGCTTGGCACAGCCACCTCCCCTCAAGGCATGAGCCACCTGCCCGTGCCACGCACAGGCCTCTTGCCATTGCACGTCTCACACCCTCTGGCTCCATGCTTGCGAGCATGTGGATGTGCGCATGCGTGCACACACACACACACACACACACACACAGCTCCACTCACCATACAGGTCCCCACCCAGGCACACACCTCCGAGCACACACACACACCCTCGGGGCAGCAGCCACAGGAAACCAGCACAGGAGCCAAGGTGCCAGCCAGGCGGCAGCAGCGTAGGGCAAGGGCTCTGCCACTCAGAGCCAGAGCCGGACGGGCCAGTGTGGGACAGCGCTGGTCACGATCAAGACCTCTCAGAGGCCTCGACCCCAGCTACCCAAGCCCACTGCTGCCCCCACGGTCAGGCTGAGCTGAGCTGGGCAGGAGCAAGGTCCCAGCTAGAGCAGCCAGGGAAGGAAAGGACCCCCAGGAGCGGGATCGAGGGACCTCAGCTGCCCACAACAGGGGGGCACCCGGAATCCAGCGAGTGTGGGTGCGGGCAGAGAGATGAGCCAAACCAAGGGCAGTGGGCAGCTTGGCCCTTTAGGCTTCCGGGGACCCCAGCCCAGCAGCAGTTCTGTGAGCCCCGCAGCCAGGGACCACCCCGAGGGCCGAAAGTCGCGCGTTTGTCACCTGTTGCTTTGCCCTAGAGACCCACGTGTCGAGTAGCAGGTCCAGACGGGGGCGGTGGAAAGCCCGGGTGGTCTTGACCGCGATGAAGACGTCCCGAAGTTGCAGCTCCCGGGGTTGGGGACTCGGGGCGCTCAGCCCGGGGTGCTCCTGCGCCCCCCGGGGAGACAGGCTGGAGTGGAAGCGGAGGGACAGGAGCCCCAGGCACAGGAGGGCGAGCAGCGCTGCAGCCGGGCCCCGGGGCAGCCGGCAGGGCATTGGCACTGGGGTCCCCGGAAAGCTCGGACCCCGCGTCCCGGCCGGTCCAGGAAGGGAGGCTGGACGGTCGCGGGCCCCGGCAGAGGCGCGGGCTGGCGGGCATCCGGGGCTGGCGCGAGGCGGCGGGGACCCGGCTCAGCGCTGAGCCACCAGCACCGCCCTCCACCTGCTCCGCAGCCACCCGCGCTGCCTGCCGGCCGCCGGCCCCGCCCCCGCCGCAGCCGCAGCCGCAGCCCGGGCCGGTGGGCGGGGCCGGAGGAACAGCCCGGCTCAGCCTCCGCGCCCACGACCCCGCAAGCCCAGCCTTGCCTCCTCCGGCCACGGCAGGGCCGTGCGCGCCCCGGCCTCCCCACCTTCGCCCCGGGTCTCCTGCATGCGCTCTGTCTCCGCTGAGCAGAAGTTGGCGCAGCTCTGGGATGGTCGTGTCCAGTTTACAGCCGAGGCCGTTGGGCCCAGAGGCCCAGGGTCCTGCACTAGGAGCCAGCAGCTTAGGCATACAAGCAGGGAAAGCCTGCTCTCTGGTCCCCATCTGGCCTATGGGAGGCCCGGGGGCCTTGTCACTTGGCAGTCGCTGCGGCTACTGCCACGGTCCTCGGCAAGACAGAGGACCGACCAAGGGCCTTCCCCAGCACACCTCCATCTTGTTCTGCAGAAGTCACACACCTCCCCTTCCCTCCCCTGCACTGCTCTTCCCTGGCTCCCACCTTGTGACCTTCCTTCTGCTCCCTTGACCTCAGGCTGGCTCAGCTGGGCCAGCACGCACTGACCTCAGGACCTCTGCACCTGCTACTCCTGAGCACTTTTTCCCCCTGAGAGATCTGCATGTCCCGCTTGCTTACTTCTTCAGGTCTTTACTCGAATGTCACCTCCCCCAGAAGGCTTTCCCTGATCATTTTGTTTAAATTACAGCCCCTCTGCGCTCCTTCCCAGTGCCTCACCCCCAGGCCTGTCGTGCTGTGCCCCCTCCCCTGCTGTTTTCTCCGTAAGATTTTTCTTCTCCTAATGTCCTGTATGTTTTACTTATTGTCTGTCTCCCTCATGAGACTATCAGGGCACAGATTTCTTCTGCTTTAATCATGGAATCCCTGGCCCCAGTGCCTAGAACAGTGCCTGGCACATACTAGGAGCTCAGGAAATAACTGCTAACTAAATTCAAGAGGGTGCTAGATGGCTGGGAAATGGGACTGGCCTGTGGTGGCCCAGCCCTGCGTTAGGACAAGGAGATGGGAATGAGAAACCTTTTAAGCCACCTTCCTATAGGGCAGCACCCAGCCAGGCCCCTTCACAGTTGGTCTTCTCAGAGCAGCATCACCGAGAGACAATCCCAGGGCTTAGTCCTGAGTTCAAATCCTAACCCAGCCACTCCCAGGTATTATTTATAAATTAGGAACCAAAGCTTGGCTTGGAAGTGACCGAAGGCTTCTGGTACCTCATGGAGAGAACACCTAGGACAGATGTGGCCACAGGCAGCTGAACAACTGGCCACAGCCTCTCCCAGATGCAGATGTGCACAGGCCAAGCACTGAGCAGGGCATGGCAAGAGAGGCACGAGCAAACCCGTCCCCCCTCCTGGGAAGCCCCTGACAACCGCAGAGACAGCCGTGTAGACACCCATCCTAGCACAGGGCAGACGAGGGCTAAGCCCAGCCGAAGTCCTGAGGGCTGGAGCATCCGGCAGGCTTCCTGGAGAAGGCGGCTTGGCCAGGCCGCAAAGCTCAGGACAGAGGCCAGAGCAGTGGCTGCCGCAATGGAAGGCCCAGCCTCACACAGCTGGGGCGATGCAGAGGGGGCTACCTTCGGGCAGAGGGCAGAGAATCTCCACCGGACAGAGCAGGCCTGGAGTGGCAAGGGACACAGCCTGCCTCCAGGGGAGCACCTTGTCACCTGTCACAGTGGCTAGGGGCCTGCAGTTCCCAGGCAAAGCCCCTCCCTGTCCCCCGTCTCTGAGTCTTCCGAAGCAATGGCACCCCCACAGCACTGGCCAGTCCACAGAGTTCACACCCAGCACCCCACCTCCGGCCTCACGGCTCAGCACGGGGCACCAGGTGCCCTGAACAGAGAAGTGTGGTCACTGCTGGGGGCCACCTGGCTGGCTGAGCTCGTGAGCCCCCTATGCTGCTCCAGACCTTCACCGTCCCAGGGGAGACAGCCAGGCACCCTCTGCCCTCCCCACCCCCTCTTCCCGTGGGGCCCCATCTCCGAGGCCCTTGACCACTCTCCTCCCAGCACCCCCTCCTTGCCGCCTCCTCCTCCCACTAAAGATGGGGCAGCAGCCCCCACCCAGGCCCCTCAGCCCTCACAGCTCCCCCGGCCCCCAAATCCCCAGCCCTGATCCCTGCTGAGCCCAGGGCCTCTTCCAGCAGCTGCCACACAGAGACCCAGACCCAGCCGCTGGAGCCTCAGCTCGCCCCTCACTCCCGGAAGTTCCTCTCTTCTCACAGACCCTACTGGGGGCGGGACACTGCCTGCCTCAGCCCACTGAGTGAACCCCAAAGAGGGCCCCTGCAAGCCCACTGCCCTGCCCTGGCACCCGGAGGCTCCCTCGACACACACGGCACAGCCCCAGAGCTCACTTCCTCCCACTCATCTTCTGCCACCCCCTCAGTCCCCTCAGGGCCTGCTCAGGTTCATCACTGGGACCACATCTATTTAATCACATAAGCCAGGCAGTGCTTCCTGAAGAACATCCAACCCTCGAATTCAAAGGGCACCTCCTCCAGTCAGTCCGTCTGGATTGCTCGCCCAGGCACTGTGCTTGCTGGTGGAACCAAGGGCCCCTACCCTCAGCAGCTGGGCCTGCTGGCCCGAGTCCCTGTTCCACCGGACGTATTCTGAAAGGAGGGCAGGGCTGAGCACTGGGTGGCCCATCTGTGGGGCCCCCACCTATCCTCTGGGGGCAGGTAAGGTGATGCCAGCACAGATGGCGGGCGGCTCTGGGATGAGTCAGGAGGGAAATCCGACCCTCCCCATGGACGATCGGGGACAGAAAGGTGGGGGCAGAGGGGAGGAGTGGAGAGGGGCCCCAGGCCAGGGAGGCGGGCAAGAGAGGCCACCAGCCTGTATAACAACGTGTTTAATGTTCTATATTGTGCAGCTTCTGAGGGAAAGGCCCGTTGGTCATCACGGGCGTACATTCGGGACGGAGCAGCTGACCCTGCCAGGCCCTGGGGGCTTGGGACAGGGCAGCTGTGAGAACATGATCCTGGGTGTGCTCTCGGGGAACACACACCTGTTAGTGCCCAAGTGTAAGGGGGTGGGCGTGACATTTACACAGGAGAGACCCACAGACACACGACGAGGCACGAGGAATACAGGTGACAGTGGACCAAGGCAGCCACAATGGCCACAGGTGACAGTGTACATGAGATGTGGGCGCTGGTTGGGGACGGGGGTCGCAAGGTGCCAGGCTCAGTGCTCCTTCAAGCTGAGGGCCAAGGGAGACCCCGTGGATCCGGGAAAGGGCAGAACCACAGCCTGCCCTGTGAGAACCTGCACTGGGGTGAGAACCCAGACCCCGGGGTACACATTTACGGAGCGGACACAGACATACGGGGTGAGACCCACCAGTGGGAGCATGGGGACACAGGGTGACCAACAGGAGGGCCCACAGCAGCAAGTACAGGGGTAGGTGGGCTCTGGCCCACGAGCTCCTGCAGCCTCTCCACAGGACATGAGTAACAAACACAGGAGACAGCCCAGAGCCAAGGGTTCCACACTGGAGCGTCCAAAGTTCAAGGAAGGCTCAGGATGGGAGGGCCCAGCTGGCCACAGACACATGGTCCTACTGGCCAGCAGCTTCTGCAGTGAGAGAGGAAGCCAGGCCTCAGATGGAGGGAGCCAGGTATCCAGTGAAGCCAGGCCTCGGATGCCGGAAGCCAGGTCTCAGATGCCGGAAGCTCGCCCTCGGTGGGTCCTCAGGCCTCGCTGCTGCTGCCGCTGCCACCACTGCTGCCCCGCTCCACCCACACAAGGCGGGCCTGCTCCTGCAGGATGCGGCCACGCACCACCTTGGCCAGCTCCTCTGCGTGGCCCCACGCATGCGCAGGCACCTGCACCCAGGAGCAGGGCAGTCCCCAGAGTGCCTGCTCCACACTGCGGCACTGCCGAAGCAGCTCGGAGTCCCGCCCGCCTGGCCGGCCCAGGAGGCCTCTGCAGAGAGAGGGTAGGCAGCATCAGAGCAGGGGACTGAGAAGGACACAGAGACAGGGGGTTGGGAACAGATGACTAGAAGAGTGGACAAAACTGAAGGAGACAGTGAGTGAGACGATGGCAAATGGAGCCGGAGAGGCGCAGAGAGACATCCTCAGAGCACAGCTGCCCACAGGCCCCGCCCCGCCTCACCTGACCTCACGGACATTCTTCTCGGTCACCTCCACATGGATGACGATGGGGTAGACATCGCTCTGCACCAGCTCCCGCACGCCCCGTGCACCCAGCTCCAACAGGCAGTGCTTCTTCTCGGAGACACAAAGCTGTGTTTACTCCCAGTCCAGGGACACCAGGCCCCACCCCACACTGTTCCCTGTCACATCTGCCCTAGTGCAAGTTCCACGTCCTCACCCAGAGAGACCCTGGCAGGGAGCAAAGAACTGGGATGGAGAGAGCAGAGACCTGGCCTCGAGGGGGACACAGAGAAAGGTCACATCCCTGCTCTGGACCTGGGCCTCCCCATCTGTCAGGGCCACCCACTCACTACCTGAGACCCTACAGCCCCGGCCAGCTCACGAGAGAGAAGCAAGTTTAGGGATAAGAAAGCACAGGCAAAGGCCACCAGCTCAGCACCTCCACGGTGACCCAGGAGAGGGAGGAAACTGAGGACCCCTGGAGGCAGCCCAGCCCCCCTGGATCCAGCACCCCAGGACCTACCTTCCCAACCAGCTCCTGGATGGTGCGGATCCTGTTGCCCAGCCCAGGCGTAGGGGGTCGGGCCTTGGGGGCTCCGGGGGCCGAGGGTGAGCACTGCTCCTCCCCAGAGAGGCTTTCTACAGAGCAAGAGGGAGAGGGGGGCGTAGGGTGATGGGCCTCGCTGCCCTAGGGCCCTGGTCCTCCCTCCCGGAGCGCAGGCTCACCCGCTGGGCACACTTGGAAGTCCAGCCGGGAGCTGGGCAGGTCCAGCAGGTTGCGGATGAGCCGGGGCGCCAGGCACTCGGGCAGCAGCACCACTGGCCGCAGCGCGGACACCAGCAGCGGCCGCACCAGGCTGTAGGGCTTGAGGCTCCGCTCTGGCTCTGCGGTGGGCAGGGATGTGGGGAGCGTGAGGCCCGTGCTTGCCTTTGAGGTTCCAAACCGACGTCTCACCTACCTCCGCCGCCCATTCATTATTCCTTTCCTCAGTCCTGCTGGCTACACACACTCTCCCCACCCTCCCCGCAACTTTCTGCAGGGATCCCCCGAATTCCTTGCTGGGACCGATGCAGTGGGCTCTTCTCTCATCCTCTGCCTTCCCCCTTCCCCCTGCAGGTCACTCTGGACTCAGCGGCCAGAGCAAGGCTTCAAAACACAAACCCACGAGGTGACTCCCCTGCTTTCAATGTGCCAGTGGCTTCCCAGGTTCACAGGCCAAAGGCCACAACCTCCACATGGATGACACAGCCCCAGGGCCCCAGGAAGTGGGAGCCCCAGAGCACCCCGCCTCTGCCCTCGCTGCCTCTAGTCACAGGGCTTCTGCACCCCACATGGCTGCCCAAAGCCCCAGCCCTGCACCTCCTAAACCTCAGCCCATCAAGAGTCCAGGCCCTGGTACCTACATGGGCAGGGCCCCCCAGGTGTCCCATGGCACCTGGTGGTCTCCTGCATTACACATCTCACGACTCCTGTGTCCACGGGGTGATTTAATGTGACAGCGACAGCCTCCCTGGGAGACATGAGAAAGGGACCACTGCGTCCCCTGTGCCCAGCAACGTGCTCCATACACACCTGCTGTGCCACAGTCCTCCAAAGCCCCCGGGCAGCCATGCTTCCGTGCCCTGCCTGCACCACGCCTTCTGCCTACAGAAAACTCTTCATCCCCTAAGGCCACAACTGAAAACACCTCTCTTCTAAAAAGTCTCCCTAACCACCCTCTGCCCGCAGCCCTTCCAAACTGCTTGCCCTCCCCTGGGTTCCCCCAACTTCCATCCCTGATGTGGCCTCATCCTGCTGCCTCCAGAAACCCCCTGGGGTCCTCACCATCTCTGCCACCACACTCGGCAGCCCACAGCCACGGGCACACCCACCAGCTTTTCACAAGGTCCCCTCACCTATGGGGTGGCCCATTCTACCAGCAGGGGGAGCCTTGCCCCTGAGGCCCCGCCCCTGCTGAGACCCTCACAGTCCTTCCAGGGCACCAAGGCCAGAGGACACCCCCATGCTCACATTCTTGGGCACCGGAAGCAACCCAGGACACCCCACCCACTCACCTGAGCAGGGCTCTGGCAGCAGCTGCTCTGGGGGGTCCCCTGCAGGGCTCCCCACAGGTTTGGGCCTCACCAGCCCCAGGGCCCGCTTCTTCAGCTGAGGAGGCACGAGGGAAAGAGGGTCACCTGAGCGTTCACACCATGCCCACTTTAGGGAGAGAAGAGAAGAAACAGGGCCCAGGCAGTACCAGCCCCTCTGTCCCACTGTCCAGGCTCAGGCGGGTATCAGACTCCTCCCCGCCCCACACAGCCCCCAGGAAGGGGAGGGTGGCATATGTAAGCGAGCCCAGCAGAGTCACTTAGAGGAGCTTTACGCGCACCCCACCTTAGAGGTGGGGAGACTGAGGCCAGACACCAAAAGGTGCCTTTTGTCACCAACTCTGGGTACTCTTCAATACAGCTACAGGTAGGAAGATAAATGAATCCACTATGAGAGCAGTTAATTACCCCCAACCTGCCAGATACGGAAGCTGGCAGGGGACAGCACTGGCCTCAGATGTGCATGGACCCTCTGCAGCTACGTTACGCACTGCCAGGAGGCAAGGCAGAGTGACCATCCCACTTTGCAGCTAAAAAATATCCCCAAGAATGAGACAGGGAGCAGCAAGAAAGAGGTTCAGGTGATTGTCTAAAGTCACTTGGCTGCTAGCACCAGAGGTGGGGTTCCCATCCCGCCCGTCTCCCCCAGTCCCAAGCTCAGCCTGCTGTCCAGCAGCACGGCCTCTCAGAGGGAGGGTGGTGACCTGGCCTACCCCTCAGCAGAGACTGAAAAAAGAACATGACTGCCATCAGATGCCTACTGTGTGCTGGACCTGCTCCAGAATGGTGGGCAAAACCTATCTCATTTAATCTCTCACCTACCCTAGAAGGCAAAACCACTGTCGTTTGCTGGGCACATAATAGATGATCAGTTAAATCCCAGAAAGGGTGCACATATGGCTAGGCTTCCACTCTTCCCAGAGGTTTGCAGGAAATGGAGCCAGCACCACCCGTTAGGCCCCCTCCCAGCCCACCAAACCTTGCTCACATTACTGCGGGGGCTCCGGTGCCGGCTGGAAGACTGGCATTTTTCCTGGACTTCAAGGAGCTGCTGGGCTCTGTGGAGGGAGTCATGTCACACACTTGGAGGGAGAAGGAAGCCCCTCTCTCTTCCCTTCCAACCCTCATCCTGTCCCAGAGGACAGTGAGGGATTACAGGAGGAAGAGCAACCCCACTCTGACCCAGCTCCCCATAGGACCCCATCCGCAGGCTCCTAGCTCCCGCTCACCTCTGATAATTGGGCACCGTGCCCCGGTCCAGGTCCCGCAGCGTGAGGGGGTCGACCCGGGTGCAGAACCATTCCTGCCGCCGCTTGTAGGCCGGGTCCACCAGCCGCAGGATCTCCTGGGCTTTCACAGAGAGGGCGTGGGGATCTGCCCGCTCAGCCAGGGTGAGGTTGGCTCGAATGTAGAAGGGCTCAGCATCTGGTCCCTTCGCCCAGGCATCGAGGGCCTCGTGGAAAGACTGGCAGGCTGGGCATGCACAGAGCAGGGAGCAGCAGGGGACAAGAGAGGTGGCATGAGGCCAGGGGAATGGTCTCAAGGGCCATAGTGATTGCCTTCTGGAGGCCCAGCTGCCAGGACCCTCCTTCCTTCTTCCAGGGACTTAGGTTCTCAGGGAAGGAGATTCCACTAAAACCAGTGAACCCACTAGCAACAGAGCCAGCACTCAAGCCCAGATCCATGAACTTTTAACGTAGTGTTCCTTTCATGGGAAGCTCAAAGAGAAAGGGCACAAAAATAGAAAGAGGCCTGCAGCACGAGGGAGACAGGAGACGGGGAGGCATCTCCTCGGCTGTCCCTCCCACCTGCACCCTAGGCTGGAAGAGTTCTCCCCTGGGGCCATCAGCGCTGGCTCTCTAGGACTCAGGAGCTCCCAGGCCCTGCCCACGGCCAGGCTTACCCTTTGAGTCCAGCCGTAAGGGGAGTGTGGACACCAAGGATCTCTGCTGGGTCTCGGCCTCCAGGCCCGCCCCCTCCAGGCCAGCACCTTCTGCCCTGGGCTGGGAGATAACCCAGCAGGGAGTGAAAGCAGCTACTTTAAGGGCTGGACTGTCAAAGTGCTGTCAGTCTGTCCCTCCTCTCAGCCCTTATCCAATCAGATTTTATTTAAAACTAGCTGAGGTGGGGCTACCAGCAGCAAGCCAATCATGCTGTCTGCTTCTATTTTAGCCACTCCCCAAAGCTCCGCCCAGTGACCTTGCTCTACCACTCAGCATCCAACTCTGATTAAAACAGACTCCACTCCCAGCTCAGGAGGCGGGGCCTTACCTCACTTGGTTCAGTCCTGGCTGACCCAGGGCCAGACAGCACCCTTCGCACCACGGCCCCAGACCATCTGTCGCCACGGAAGGGCAGGCCATCTGGGCCCTTGTCCTGAGACTCTCGGCCTCCTGAGGGGCTCCAGCCAGACACTCGGAAGGCCAGAGACCTGAGGAGAGAGGAGGAGGGTGGGAATTTGTTTTGATGCAGAGGTCCCACTATGCCTTGTCCCAACCCCAGGCCACTGCACCTGCGGGGCCCTGGGCCTCAAACGCCCCCTCCTCTGCTCTACCTGAATGCTGCCCCTTCCTCAAAGCTCAAGGAAACCTGACTGATGCTGGGCCCACCTCGAGGAGCCTCCCTAGCCATTGCTTGCCCATTTGCGTTTCCCCTTTTGTTACTCCCACCAGAAATGCATTCAGTACAGGGTTCCTGGTGTTCAAACTGCGTCCCCAACACCAAACCCAGTACCAAACCTGCTGGCTCACTATGCAAGCCGATCGCATGGAAGTCCAGGAGGAAGGTACTGTCAGAATACAACGCAGGGCAGAAGATCCTGGCTGCCACTGAGATCGGGGTAAGGATGGGGAGGAACCCCTTTTGGTGACAGGTGGGGAGGAGCTTGGTGTGGAGGACAGAGCACGGGACATGCCCCCAACATGACAATGACAGCCGCAGCAGTGCTCATCGGGATCAGCCATGTGCCAGGCCGCATGCTCAGCTCCTTGCCCTGATTACTAATTTAACATCCGGAGAAAGCACTCCCAGAAAGGGCCGGGCATAGCCAGCCCATGCAGGCAGTGGGAGCCATTGATGGTTAAGACAGAGTCACGAAGATAGCCTGTCCCTGGATCTGGGCCGATGAGGTCCAGGCTCAGAGATAAAAGTGAGGCTCCCGTCCGTGTGGAGCCCATGAGAGAGGCGCCCCAGAGCAGCTCCCCTCACCAGGGCAGCTGCAGTGCAGCTCTAACCACACTGCCACCTGCTGGCATTTTAGGGTGCAGTGACATCCCAGGGGGACACCTCTGGGTGCGGGAACCTGTGACCACAGGGGCCAGGCCCGAGGGTGGGAGCTGACAGCCCCACTGTCCTGGCTATGCAGAGTGGGCCTTCCTGGCACAACTGGTGAGCCTGAGACCCAGCTGGCCAGTGGCCAACACAGCACAGTCCAGCTCCAAACTCCAGGGGACGCCTTGCCTAGGATGGGGGCAGAGGAGCCGGCCGCTTGAGTCCGTGCCCACATCCGTGAAACTGGGATGCGAACTGGGCGCGATGGCCCATGCCTGTCCTCCTTGGGGCTCCAGAGGCTCAGGCAGGAAGGCTGAGTGTGAGGTCAGCCTGGGCAGTTTAGCGACTGGCGAGACCCAGGCTCCACATGAAAAACGGCTGGGGACATAGCTCAGAGTGAAGAGACTGGCTTCAGCCCAGTATGGAGGCAAAAAGAAACAGAAAAGTCACCAACCGCCACCTCTGTAGGACCAACAAGGACTGGAGACTGGGCCCTCAGAGGGCTGTGAAATGTTTGTTTCTTGCCTCCGAATCTGTTCCTGATAAATTTAACTGTGTTTTTAATGGAACAGAAAATACAACCCTGCCTCCTCCCAGGTAAATCCCGCTACTGTTTGTCTCGGGCTGCATCCTAGCTTTCTCTCCCTGTGGGTGTGGGCAGAGAAAGTTGAGGAGAGGGTCAGAGGGCACCGGCAGGAACTCCTGGCCCAGATGGCCTAGCCTCGTATCCGCTAACACTCAGTGTCATCAAAACACCAGATGCCTTCGCAACAGGGCCCAGCAACCACCAAGCACTCAAGAAAAAAGCAGACTGTTACTACTGTCAGGTGTGATTCAGGCCAAAACACACTATCTGGCCTCAGTTTCCCCACCTCTCTCAAATCCACAGACCACAGACCCCCATAGCCTGCAAACACAGCCCAGCAAGCAACCGGCACCAAGCCCTGGGAGCCTCCTGCCCCATCTGCCCCTGCAGTTCCAGCACCAAGATGACCCTTAGCTCCCCCAGTCTCTTCCTACCCACACCTGCTGCTCCCTGAAGATCAGCTGGGGCACCTCCTCCTCCAGGACCCCCCTTGCCAACCTCCCCAGGTCACAAAAGAACCGAATGACTTTTCCCAGATTCCCTGGAGCGGTACCCTGTTTCCCAGAGTCCTCGGGGTTTGCCTGGCTGGTTCAGACCTCTCCCAGCCCCAGCCATTGATGAGAAGGGGTTGGGAGGACAATGACATAGCAGGACTGCCTGCCCAGGCCTCTTAGACTGACCTCTGAGGGACCCAACCCTGCCTGTGGGAAGTATAGGGCTGGCCCAGCCACGATGGAGGATTCCCAGGCAGGCCAGGAGCTCAGGGCACTGAGACGCCGAGCAGCAGAGGGCTCTCAGGGCACTATGGGAAGATCCAGGCAGCATCTGTGGCTGTTTTGTGCCAGGCCAGGGGGCAAGGACGCTGAGACTTAGCTGTGCCACACAAATGACCAAACGTATCCTTCCAGCCCCGAGGGAGGTGACCATGTTTATCTGGCATTAGAGATGAGGGAAACTGAGGCACGGGGAAGTTAAAACTTGCCAGGAGTGGTGCAGCCAGTGGGTAACAAAGTCAGGCCGTGACTCAGCAGGGACAGAAGACCCTAGAGATCCTAAGACCACACAAGCAAGTCTGAGCAGGAACAGAGCTTATGGGGAGATGGCA
>PVJX010016714.1:0-25260 GCA_004027295.1 Dolichotis patagonum | reverse complement strand
TGCAACTTATGGACTTAGCAAGATCCTGTCTCAAAATAATAATTTTTTTTTAAAAGGGCAGGAGATGTAGCTCAGTGCAAAGGCCATGGGGTCAGTCCCCTGTATGGAAAAGAAAAGAGGAAAGCAGAGGAGAGGAAGGGAGGGGACGGGAGGGGACGGGAGGGGAGGGGAAAGAGGGAAAAAGGAAAGGAAAGGAAAGGAAAGGAAAGGAAAGGAAAGGAAAGGAAAGGAAAGGAAAGGAAAGGGAAGACAAGACCACACAGAGCAGAAGACTGAAGCCCTGGAAAACCCAGGGACCTGCCCGCAGTCTGGAGCAGCAGACAGCAGTGCTATAAGCCTAGGAAGCCAGCTCCAAAGCCCACCCTTCCCAGGACATGGATGAGTCAGCAGGTCAGGTTCAGGCCTCACCTCCCTCCCTGCCTGTCCCCCTCTTTCCCTCTCAGCACCCCTGCCCCACCCCAGTCTATGCTTTTCCTCCAACTCCTCCTCCCCAGGGATGGGGGTCGGCAGAGGTGGCCCCAGGTGCTCGAGGCCCAGGCAGGAGCTGGACAGAGCCTCCTGCTCCCCGGGCTGCATCCTGGCGCCCCCTGGCCCGCAGCCAGGGCCCTGCCTCAGGCCTGCCTGGAGGAAGCGAGGAAGGGCTGGAGGAAGGGCTGAGGCGGGCAGGAAGGGAGGCGCCTCCACCCCTTCCCCCAGAAGCCCGTCCTGCACAGGCAGAAACAATGTCACAGGGGGTTGGGTGGGGGCAGGGCCTGGACACCAGCCTGGAAAAGCGACCTCCAGGAGGCAGGAGGCCCGCAGTCCTGCTCTGCCATGACATGTGAAATCCGACCCACATTCCAGAGTGGCCTTTGGATGCTTCCAAACCCAAATCTGATCAGGTCACAGTGGCCGTACCCCTGGCACTTCTCAGCTGTGTGACTGTGAGACAGTTCCTGAACCTCTCTGAGCCTCAGTTTGCTCCCCTGTGATAACACCTCCTCCCTGGACAGAGAACAGCCCGCAGCAGGTCTGGCAATTAATAACCAAACCCACCCCAGCTTCCCAGACACTCAAAGCCAAAGCCCAGCCTGACTCACAGACACCCCCGCTCCCACCCCCGCCAGCCCGGCTCTCCCTGCAGCTGCTCACCTGGCCCCAGATGAGCTCAAACCAGGGTCACCGTCATTTTCTCAGCATGGCCTGCTGTCCCCCCACCCCTCCTTCCACCCCCTGCAGGCACAGACAGGGCCCACCCACGGCACACGCTGCCCATGGTGCCTTCTTCACTGATGCTCTGTGACTCCTGATTCAGCTTGTGGGGACTCCTGTGGTGGTCCCAGCCCCCACTCCCTGCAAGACGGTCAGCAGGGTGGCTCTGTCCTACAGGACCAGCAAGCGAGCAGCTGGGACAAGAGCGGCCAGAAGGTAACCACTGTCACTTACTAAGCAGCTACTACACACCTCAGAACACCCACATGTGGAGAGAGCACCGCCCCGCAGAACACTAAGGCTGGCGGAGAGGTGACCAGCCCAAGTCAGACAAAGGATAAACAGTGTAACAGGGTTTGAATCCATGGTTGGCCGGAGTCTAAAGGCCTAAATATGCCGCACTTGCTTAAAGCACAGACTTGGCCCCTCTTGCCCCCCCCTCCATGCACCCCAGGCCTGTCTCAGCCTCAGGCTTAAAGCCAGCCCCAGCCCCACCCAGCCCAGGTGGCTGCTACCTGTTGAGGAGGCCCAGGCCGGGGCCCCGGCCCAAGAGGCCTTCGGGCTTTCCCAAAGGCCACACGCTGTCAGAGGAGGACGATGCAGAGAGGCCGGGGGACCAGGGCTTAAGCGTGACACTCCCTGGAAAGGAAGAGTGAAGGTCAGGGGGCTGGGAGACAGGCACAGGCAGTGTCTGACAGAAAGGGGTGCAGAATCCCCAGGTGACTCTCTGGTTTCCCAGAGGACAGCAGGGTGGGTAGGGCCGGGGGATCTGCACATGTCACATCCGAAGCAGGAGTAAAGGCCAGGACTGGCTCAAGCTGGGCAGCCTGAACCAAGGCCCCAGGAACCTCCAGAGCAGGCCCTGGACAGAGGCACAGTGTGGCCTCAAGGAAGGGGACACAGGCACGTAAGGCTGAGCTGGGCTCCCCCAGGAAGCCCTGGGCCATTACCTGTGATGTCCGACATGCTGCTGAAGGACCTGGGCAGAGAGGGCAGGGCAGAGGGAGGGACAGGAGGTGAGGCACAGCAGGGTCTCTGTCCCCTCTCCTTCCCCCCCCCAGGCTAACTAAAGGTCCCACAGCACCCAAGCAAACACAGGCTAGACCCCAGTCAAGGCCTAGGCACTGGGCACGCTGCCACCCAGCTCCCCTAAAATCACAGGGCAAGAAGTTAGGGTCTGGCCTCTCCCACATTCGTGTCGTGGCTGGCTGCCCTTCCAAGCCAGCTCCTTCCGGAAGGCCCCACCCCACCCCGGCTTCTCACCGCTCACTCGCCCCATTGCTATCTACCCTTTGGTGGCCCAGAGGCACAACACCCAGCCTCAGCCTTGCCACCAGTGGAGATGGCCTGGCTTTTCTGGCCCCGCTCTCAATTGACGCCTGAACCTGGGGCCTGAATTTCTTCCTCTTGCCCTAGGTCCTTGACCCCTGGAAATATTCTCCATGTCCCCCAGTCCTGGGTCATCAGGCTTCCCCTTGGGCTGAGCATTTTTGAGATCCTCAAGTCACCTCCAGTGACCTTCCCCCTGGGCACTCTCTGTCCCCCGCCTCGTCTTACCCTTGACTCAGTCCCTCCTAGGACATGTGAGTCTGCAGAGTTCCAGCTACGTAAGAGGACTGTGCATGTGGACCTCACTCTGGCATCAGGGCCAGCCTCCCACCAAGCTCCTGGGTCAGCCACACTGTTTACCTCTTAGGGGGCTCGGGGTCCTCCTCACGCTGCCGGCGGAGGATGGAGCCAGCGCTGGGGGGAAAGGGCAGGATGGACAGGCGGTTGATCTCCTTCTCGCTGTCGGTAGCCTCCTCCT
Source organism: Dolichotis patagonum (assembly GCA_004027295.1). Classification (NCBI taxonomy): domain Eukaryota; kingdom Metazoa; phylum Chordata; class Mammalia; order Rodentia; family Caviidae; genus Dolichotis; species Dolichotis patagonum. Next base: position 22,262 of record PVJX010016714.1, on the reverse strand, counting down.
GCAACACGGGGACAGGCCCTGTATCACCTCCCCAGCCCAACACCAACCCAGCCCAGAGCAGAGGACTAGGCTCTGTGAGGTCTCCTGGTGCCCAAGGGGCCCTGGGGGACATAAACAAAGACCTGGCCTCCCGGGGAGGTGGAACCCTTGGCGAACTGGGGCACACTCCACCTGCTGGCAGTTATAGGAACGTTGTGGGCACCCCCATACCTGAGGCAGGTGGGCATCTTACCGACGTGTGAGGCTCAGAACCTCCTGTGACGGTCACGTCCCCGGTTGCTTCTGGGCCTCCCAGCGGAGAGGGGAAGTCACTGAGACTCCAGGTGCTGCTGAAGTTGGAGCACAGGGAATGGGAGGAGGTACAGGCCTGAAAGAGGATGGGGTAGGGGAGGAAGCAAGGCTGAACCCGGGTTGGCCACACGGCAGGCACAGGACATGGCTGGGACACAGCGAGCCAGGTTCTAGCCCTTGTTGAGTTCACAGGTTCAAGGGAGGCAGACTGAAAACCAGCAGAGGAGCAGAATCACCCCAAGGACAAAGACAGCAGAAGGACGGTACCCAGGACACAGTGAGCTCTCAAAAGCCCCACCCAGCCTTGGGCATAGGATGCTCTCCAGAGAAAGCGGGTTTTGAACTGAGAACACCAGGATGTTTAGGTGCTAAGTAGGTACAGCTGGGTGCGCAGACTAGGGAGATGGTCCGCACATACAAAGGCCCTGAGGCAGGACTGTGACACACTCAGAATGAAAATGTCAAGACCCAAAGAATCAAACTAAAGGGAAGCAGGCATCCAACTTGCATGTCCTCTAGGGCAGGACAAAGGACCTGTCTTTTTCTAAGAGCAAAAGAACCACAGGAGTTTCTAACACATGAGAGGTCATAGTTTCTTGCCTCCTTCTTGTATTCTTCCAAGCTAAGTGCGTCACTGCCAGGCCAGGCCCAGGGTCATAGGTAAGTAATTAAGGACGGGAAAAAGCAGAGCTGGCTGCAGCCCAATGACCAATGTCTGACTGACAAATGGTCTGGGACCTGGCTGCAACCACAGGCAAGCCCCTAACCCCTCTGGGTCCTGAACACTGAGGACTGTGATAGTTAATCCTGACTATTAACACGACAAGCTTAAGAGACCACAGGAGAGCAGCAAAACACACGCCTGGGTGGGAAGTGTGTGATTTGAGGGACTATGTCTAGTACTTGGCCCCAGCCCCTCTGTCTCTTCCCCATCTCTCTGCTCCCTGGCTCTCAGGAGGTGAGCAGCTCTCCTCCACCATTCCTGTTCTGCCTTGGCAGCTGCCCATGGACAGAAAACCTCAGAGCCATGGGCCAAAGTAAACCTCTCCTCCTGTGAGCTGTGTGTGCCAGGTGTTTTGTCTCAGCCAATGGGAAACTGCCTAATAGAAGACAGTTAGGTTAGCTGGTCTCTGAGGGACTGTTAGGCCCATACCAAACTAGCCTCGCTGATCTCCAAGGTCTATGTTTTCCATTCCAGCACACCTGCCAGCAGGGATAGCACTCAGCAACACAGCGCCTGCCTGGCAAGCACAGGGTCATGAGTTCGATTCCCAGTACCAAAAACAAAACAAAGACTCCCAACATACTTGCCTAAGTATGTGCAGAAACAGGCTTCAAACAATCCTCAGTGCCTGTGCAATCCCAGAAACTCAGAAATGTACATGTCCCCAGCCTGCTCACAAATCCACACCCAGCTCCTGCTGGAACCCCAGGCCATGAAATGCCTGACCCCTCACCTTGAGGCAGGAGCCACCCTGGCTCCGCTGCAGCTGGGCCTCCAGCAGCGCTTTAGTGCCCTCCAGGGTGGTGAGCGTGGTCAGCAGCTCGTCCCGCTCGGCCTCCAGCCCCCGCACCTGCTTGCGGTACTGATCCTTCTCGATAAGGCTCTGTGAGTACTGCAGCTGGATGCGGTCACGGCTCTGGATGGCCTGGAGGGGGCAGGAGGACGCAGCAGCTGAAGGAGCTGCTCGGGCCCCGCTGTCCTGGCATCTGGGTAGCAGCCACCATCTACCAAGCCCTTCCTGTGTGCCAGGCCCCGAGCTGAGTATCAGCTCTTTGCATCTTCGTGGTAACAGACTAAGCCAGAGATCGCATTATCGTTCTCTCCTTTTGCAGCTGGATAAACCATACCGGCAGGGTAGAGCTGGCCTCCAACCAGCCAGCCCAGCTGCACAGTCAGGTTCTTACTGTTTCACCAGGAACCACGAGGAGACCTACTGTGTTTTCGAGGCTCGGTTCAGAGCACCAAGTCAAGGCAGAGCACAGAGGTTAAACCCAGCCCTTTGCACCCTAAGTACTTTTCTCTACAAGGAGAGCCAAGGAATGGAAGTAGTCGGGTGACATGCACATTCCTGGGCCTTGCCCCAGCCATCAGAGTTAGAAAATCCAAGGATGAACCCCCAAATCTGCACCCTCAAACCCCTGCCCCTGAGACTGAGGCCCATGCTCAAGTGCAGCTTTCAACACCTCTCACGGGACTCAATGTAGGCAGGGACAAACCCTCCCATCCTCCTCCCTTGCACAAGGCAGGCAGGGCATAGAGGAACTGGCGCCACAGCCCATGCCACAGCCCACCCCACGGCCTCGGCAGGAGGCAAAGGCTACAATCCCCAGGGACCAGAGCCAACACTTTTGAGAATTTCTTCATCAGCAAATATTTGCAGGCACCTCCTCTATGTTGGCCTTGTCCCTGATACAGAGAGAAAGAGAGACTGGAAAATGAAGGACACCAGACCTGGCTTCTATAACTGTCACGGGAGTGCGGGTAAGGTGTGGGCCTGGGGCACAAGGCCGGCATCAGGACCAGTGTCTGATTCACAAAGGGCCTGGAGCACACAGCCAGTGCTGCTGGCTATGTGACCTTGGCCAAGTCCCTGGCCCTCTCTGGTCCTGCGCAATGATGAGATTTGAGGAACAGGGGGTGGTCTGCTTTGAGGCCTACATCAGACTAGACTAGCTGGTGTCTGAGGCCCAGGTTTGATATTCTAGCAAGTTCTGGGTTTGTTCAGGTGCATCCAAAGACACTTGTCCCTGTGGCCCTGCCCTGCTGCCCCATCCTAAACCAGGCAGTATACTGCAGAAGTCTCCTTCTATATACCCACTCCTCCTCTTCTTCCCCGACTAGCTCCATCACTGGGACTAAGGCCAGGCACAGCAGGCTGGGCTCACCTGGTCCCGCTCTTTCTCGATCTCCTCCAGCTGGGCCAGGACGGTGGCCATGCGGTGCTTATACAGGTCACAGTCTTTCTGCAGCGTGCGGTGCTTGAGACGCAGGTCCTCCATCTCCTGCAGGTACTGCGAGGCGGGGCGAGTGGCATGCTCAGACTTCAGACCAGCACGAAGGAAGCTGGCCAGCACGTGCCCAGCAGTCCCCAGAGAGAAGCCTGAGCCCCAGCCCCAAGCACCCACCTTCCCTTCAGGATGGTCCCGGCCACTGCCTCATCTCACTGCCTAATCTGCAAACTGCCGAACAAGCGCAATGACGTCCCCCCAGCCAAGGCCAGCCTTGGTGGCCCTGCTGAATCTGGGACCTGCAGCCCCTTCCCCGTCTCAGCTCCATGCACAACACTGTCTTCTGCTGCCTGAAATAACTCCCATAGGGTCATGCGGGTACACGGTGGCGTGGGGGGGGCCGCTGGACGCTACCTTGTCCCGCAGCTCCTCGGCCCACTGCAGCTCCCCCTGCACAGCGTGCAGCTTCTGGCACAGTTCCTGCCTGCTGTCCTGCGCCTCCCGCCAGTCGTGCTCCAGGATGTCCAGGAGGATGCGCTCGGAGCCCGGGGCCCCCGGCCGGCTCGCCTCCTGCGGGTCAGAGTTCACGGTCACCTCAGAATTTGGCCCGGGCCCCATGTTGGGTATGGGGAGGATGGCAGAACCCTCAGGTCTCGGACCCCACCTATGAGCTCTGCCAACTTGGCCTAGAATTTTGACCTCTCCTGACCTCAGTTTCCCCCTTGGAGAGGGGGCGTGGCCCCCAGGAACATATGGGATACAAAGGAGGTACATTCAGCAGTGACCTTAGTCCCAAACAAACTCTCTTGCTCTGGCCCCTAGCCAGCACCTAGAACAGCATCTGAAGCCTATTCTTACTCCTCTGAGGGCTCCCCAAGGGACTGGACCTGGGTGCCCCAACCCCATGAAACATGCTGGTTCCTATCCTTCAGTTCCTGGGTGGAACCGGGCCAAGGCAAGGACACACTGCCACAGACCAAGCCAGCCCTGGGCCACCCAGACCTCAGCAGCCTGAACCTCCTTGGGGGGAGATGCCTCTACAAACCCAAGGCAGCTAGGAGGCCCTCTTCCCAGGAAAATGCCCACACACAGGATCAGGCACGTAGTTTGGGGGACAGGGGCCTCCAGGAGGCTGTGCAGACCCCAGATTAAACCCACAGCAGGAGCAGTGGGTAAGGATCGTCCACTCAGAGCCTCCCACGGGTAACTGGCTGGATGCACCCAGATCTCAGCCTGGCTCTGCCTGCAATCCTCCACTTTCCAGATCTGGGGAGGCCAATGAGCCACAGGGGTCCCTTCATTCCCCCCACCAGGTCGGCCCTCTACCTGCTGCAGGCCCTCCTGCAGCTCCTGCAGCGAAGCCGTCAACCGCTGGTTCTCAGCCCGCAGCTCGGAGACCAGGTCCACGCTGTCTGGCTCCTTCTCCTTCTCTTCAGCCCCGGGCAGCGGCCCTCGGGCCCTGCGCAGCAGCGCACACTCCTCCTCCAGCCGGCTGACCTTGAGCTTGAGTTGATCCACCTGGGGCCCAGACCATCAGGGAGGGACCCACAAGGTCACTCACTGGGGGGGGGGGGTTCCAGTTCCCTCACTCCTGGGTAATTCCCAGATTCCCAGAGGGGCTGGACAGGGGTCCTCCAGGACTTACTTGTGAACAAAGGATGGGCTGGACAGATACGAAAATAGTGGGGAGGGCAGAGGGGACAACAAGGCCAAGGTTACCCTCCCACAGGACCCTGTGGGTGATGCTATCTCACAGCCTGCATGGGCCGCAAGGTCCTGACACTGACTCCAGCTCATGAGGCTCAGAATCAGTGTGACAGAGGAAGAGGAGCAGCATAAGAGGGGGACCAGGGCCTGGGCCCAACTCCGCCTCAACTCAGGGTGGCCTTGGGCAAGTTATGGCTGTGCCTTGATCTCCTCATCTGAACCCAGAGCGGGAAGGGACAGCGAGGAGTCTGTGGGTGGCACAGTGGCATCCAGCCCTGGATCCAATACATCCTCTCCACCCCCGCCTCCAGCTCCACACACACTCAGGACAGACTGGACCATGTCCTCCTCCCCTGAAGATGCCTCTGCTGCTCTCTACTCCAGGATCAGGCACTGCCCCCCATTCCCCACCAACACCTGCAAGTCCAGAGCTCTGGTTCCAATTTTGCCACTTTTAGGCACTGCCATGGTGAGCAAGCTGCCTACCCACTCTGACCCTCAGTTTCCTCATCAGTGAAATGGGCCTGACCAATCCTCTCACCCTTCCACCTGCCTCCAACTTCACTGCAGGAACCCAACAAGACAGTGAGTGGACAGGACAGGGTGTGAAGCTGCCACAGGTGCGATGTGGCTGCTTTAAATAAAACCGCAGGACCCTAACAGTCACCAGTCCATTGTGTGTAGCCAGGGCTAGCCCAGGCTGGGCACTGGCACCCAGGTGACAAACACCAGGCAAGGACAGACATGCGTGGCCAGTTTTCTGGCTTACAGTTTTCTGGCCAGGGTTGTTTTCCAGACTCCTGCAGGGTCTGGACTGTGATAAGCAAAGACACAGGTGGCAGCCCGGAGAATGAAGTCACTGTTGGACAAAGGTCACAGGAATCTCCGGGGATGCCCTGAGGTCATGCCAGCATCTGGTGCCCAAGACTGTGTTTCCTGTCCTGGAAAATGACACGCTGGTTCCCAGGGCCTCCGAGCCCAGAATGGCACCACACATGCACATGCACACACACACACACATGCGCGTGCACATGTGTGCACACTCGTGCACGGGCACACACAGAAGCCTGAACACTGCATCTGGCAATTTCACGAATGAACTGTGCACTCCTCCTCCGCAAAGACTCAGAAAGAAATCCATGACTCCCGCATTCCTTTCCACTCACAAAACGCGCTTTGTGACGGCCGCTGGAGAAAGACAGCTCTTCTCAAGGGCAGGCGTGGTCACGCCCTTCACAGCCAACCGCAGCCACACACCACGGCCTCCTGCTGACCTGCGGCCAGCTGGGCTCCCGAGGAACTCAGAGGACAGACACTGGGCAGCCTCCGCCAAACACCAGGAAACGTGGATGCATTTAATCTGGGTGTACAAACTCACTTAGCACAAAATTACAGTGTTGGTTCCTTGAGTTTATGCTGCTTTGAAATAACAGCTCGTTAAATTTGCACCTTATAAAACATGGTATTAAATCGCAGCCACCACACACCTGTCCATGGGGGGAGGGAACCCAAGCTCTCAGCCAGCACGATTAGCCAGCTTGATCTATGGATACCCACCTGCGAAGCCCTTTTTAAATTTTGAGGCAGAAAAGCTCCAAAAATAAAGGCAAATACACAAGCAAATTATTTACTAATTGAATCTCTCCCTGTTCGCCCTCCCTGCTCACCTGGCAAAAAGTGGCCGCAGTAGCAGGTTAGCTTAGCTAGATGCACCTGCGCCACACACGGGTCCCTCTGGCCACCTCTTCTCCCGCCTCGAGCCCTCCCTCAGCCCAGCAGCCCCGAGATAGCTGTGTGCACACAGGACATCTCCCAGTCACCCGGCCACACCCACCCCTGTGAGGACCCAACTCCCAAATCCCTCCCGGCCCAAAGATGAGGCAAAGCCACACTGCCGCAGCCTCCCCAGCCCCACCCTGGCCAGTGGCCACCACGGAGCCGAAGTTTCTTTCTGGGAAACCCTCACAGCAAGGTCCCCTCTGCATGAAGACAAGGAGATGCCCCACTTACCCCCCCACACACACACCTCTTTCAGCAATGCAGAGAACAAAGCAGGGAATTCAATTTCTGTGCCCCAACTTGCTGCTCCGGAACCAGAGATGACGGCAGTGCTGACCCTCAATACGGGACTGCTAGAGTGGAGGGGTCTGCACGCAGAGCAGGTGTGGGGTGCTTATAACCCCTGTGCCAACCTCATCTGTGACCTCTCGCTTTGAGGAAGAAACTGAGGAACTGAAAGGGAAGCCTGGCCCAAGCCAAGCTGCTCACCAGGGACAGACCTGGGCCCAGGGTCTAGGTCCACAGCCCTGCCCACAGCCCTTCCTAAAGCCTCTGCCCAACTCCTGGCACCAAGAAGACCCTCAGACAACGGCCTCACCGTCATCTCCCACCTCCACACTGGCCGCTTATACCTTCACGCAAGGCAGCAGCCTCAACACAATGATCAGGGCTCTGCTCGCCGCTGGTCATGCACGGACACAGGCGCTGGTCCCCAGTGAGCTCACAGGCACCAACTACAGTCCACAGGCCCGGGCCACAGCCTATGACCCTACAGCCACAACCCCAGGCGCAGGCCAGAATCCCACTATGAGATCTCAAAGTGTTCAAGCAGGCATTACGGCTTTGGCATGGATCGTTGGCAATAATCCTTGGGATGATGCCCTGTAGTCAAAGCCAGTGTCACCATGCTCAGCCCCAGAAAGAGGCCAGGAAAGTGGCACTCAGGTTCCCCTCCAAGAGGGCCCAGCCTCCATGTCTGCTGCGGACCAGGTGAGATTTCCCTGAGCCAAACAGGGAAATCCAGGGAAGGAGGCCAGCACGGGGGCCAGGCCGACCGGTTCACATCCAGGCCGTGCTGCTTCCTGGCTTGGCGACCTTGAGCAAGTCACTTCACAAATCTGAGCCCCAGTGTCTGTATTTAGAACAGGAACCTGGCCTGTGCTTCAGTGACAACTAGACGACATGACATGTATAGCCTGTGTGGCACACTGTCGATGGCACTTGATAATGACAACTAACAATGACATAGCTTTTCTTTTGGTTTTTACTTGGTTCTGTTTTCTTTGTTTCGTTGTTCCGTTGTTTGAGGCAGGGTCTCACTATGTAGCCCAGGCTGGCCTTGAACTCCTAACAATCCCCCTGCTTCAGCTTCCTGAGTTCTGGGAGTACAGGCGTATACCCCACCATGCCTGGCGCAACACAGGTTTTGAGCAGGGACCAGGCAGGTGCTGCAGGCACCTGAAATTCCATCTCATTTTTTTTCTCCTTCTTGCTCCCCACCTCCCATACTGATGATTGAACCCAAGGATGCTGCACACCCAAGCCCTTCTTTTTAGCTTGAGACAGAGACTCTGTAGGCTGCTCTGGCTGGCCTGGGACTTACAATCCTCCTGCCTCAGCCCCTTGAGTAGCCAGGATTCCAGTCACGTATTACGACATCCAACTTGATTCCGTGCCTTAAACGCCCTAAACCTTCATAACCCAAGGTTTCTCCACCCTGACAGTACTGACATCTGAGGCTCAGTAATTCTCTCACTTAGGAGCTGTCCTGAGCACTCTGGGTATTTGGGGGCATCCCTGGCCTCCTCCACCCCATGGTCGTAACAACCAAAACTGTTCTGAGACTTGTCCAGCTGTTTTGGACATGGGACAAAATCACCCTGGGCTGAGACCCACAACCATAGCCCAACAAAGTGGGAACAGGGCAATTAAAGGACCCGTCAGGAGCAGGCAGAAGCCATGGCTCTTTGCAGCGGTCACCCCTTGTCCCCTGCACCCACTCGTGCCCCCCACGGCTCACCGCCAGCTGCAGGTCGCGGCTGCGCAGCACCGCCGAGTTCTTCTCCTCGCTGAGCTGGGCCAGGCGCATGGCGATCATGTAGTTCTCATCTTTGAGCCGGAGCAGCTCCAGGCTGCCCGCCTCCCAGTCCTCCCGCAGCCGCTGGCAGCGCTCCTGGGCCTGCTGCTGCTCCCGCAGCCGCTGCTCCAGCCCTGCCCGCTCCTCCTCCAGCACCCGGCCCCGCGCCTGCAGCTGCTGCTCCCGCTGCAGCTGGCTCTTCCGAGCTTCCCGCAGCCTCCGCACCTCCGTCATCAGGAACTGGGTCAGGCCCTCGGGCCCCTCTTCATCTGCAGGGACAGGAGAGAGCATAGCCAGGGGGAGCCAGCAGATAAAACCAGGGGAAGAGCAGGCTGCACAAAAGAAGCCATAAAGCCATTAGAGGAAAACCCTAGATGTGTTTGGGTAATTTGAAGAGAGGCATGAAACCCAGGCATCAGAATGGTAAACAAATCTATATCCAAATGGGAAATAAGCACTAGGTTAAAAGAAAGCAAAAGAGTAGGAGAGGCTGAATGTGGTGGTGCGCATCTACGATCCCAGCACTTGGGAGGCTGAGGCAGAAGGACTGCAGCAAGTTTGAGACCAGCATGGGCTACAAAGCGAGTTCAAGGCCAGCGTGAACTCATAGTGAGACTGTGACTCAAAAAGACAAAAAGGGGCAGGGGTAGACAATGCCACACACAACTCAAAGCCATAACATATAAAGAGCTCCCGCAAATCCAAAGGACAAACAGCTAAATAAAAATATAGGCAAAAGCTATCAGTAAGCAAGTCCCAAAATAATACGACTAACACAGAAAAATATGCTCTATTCCACCAGCAATGGTAATAGTAATAATAGCAGTAGCTATTAACATGTGTAGACTTAATTCTTTGTAATAGATACATGCAGTATTTAATATTCATGACACTTTAGGATACTATTACTAAATAGATACTATTATTGGATTCATTTTAAAAAGAAAACATGGAAGCATAGAAAAGTCATTTGTGCCAGGTTTAGAACAGAATAAGCTGCGAACTACATCACTCATTGAAATATAAACCTGGAAAAAAAAGCTATTATTTTTATATATCAACCTGACAAGAATGTTAAAACATTTTTACCCTTTAAAAAGTGATCCCCAGGATTCCTGAGGGTACAGCAAAACAGGCATTCCCATGCTGCCGTTGGGAGGTACACTGATGTAACATTTAAAATATACAGTGTAAGGGTGTAATCTCAGCACTCAGGAGGCTGAGGCAGAAAAACTGCCATGAGTTCAAGGCCTGCCTGAATGATACGGCAAGACCCTGTCTCGAACAGCCAAAAATAAAACAAAATATACACACTCTTTGAGAAAGTCTGCTTCAGAAACTCTCCCCAGTTCAGAGAAGCAGAACTGTACAAAGATGCACACACTACATCACAGGGTTACAAGCAGGAAGTAACCGAGATGTCCATCCGCAAGGCCGGTTGAATGAATTATGTCACCCCTCACTCACGAACATTACCTGGTCACTTAAAACGAGCGTAGACAAAGCAGAAACACCACTGACACCAACCACTGCGAGGAGAAGCAAACTACCACGCAACACTCACACGCCAAGCCAGGGTGCATGGAGGGTCAGAAAAACAACGGGACCTGCCAAAGTGCCACCAGCAGGAAAGAACTGAAGCGAAGAGGGAAGCTTTTCTCTTTTCCTTCTCAAGGTACCGGGGCCTTTGAGTGTTTTGCATAAAAAACTATAAGCCCGTGCATGTCAGCCACGCCATGTCTGATAATAGTACTAGGGACAAGGACTCCTATAAATCCAGCGGCCTAAGATTACAATCCCAGCTTCTGTCTCCTACCGTGGGGACCTGGGCAAACAGCTTCAGTCTGTGCCTCTGTTTCCCTATTTGTTCAACACAGGGAGCAGAAGTACCTCCCTGACAGCGACTGGGTAAGGGATTCTGCAGGGATGGCCAAAGGCTCAAGAGCCATCCGGATCCACTCACCAAGGATCATGGAGCAGCGCTGGGCAGGCTCGCGGCCCGTGAGCAGGGTGTAGTGTTCCGGGTAGTAGAACTCCAGGGCCTCCAGGAAGGCCTCATAGCCCCTCTTCCCTCGGCAGCGCAAGATGTCCATCAGGCGCCCTGCAGAGGGGGTGCACTCAGAGGTCAGAGCCCCCCCTCCACTGGCTGTTTCCTCCCCCACTATGCTCCAGGGCTCACGTTCCCCAGATTTTTGAGCCAGTGACACACACAGGGGCCTGTCCCAACACATCAGGGAAGACAGCTTGTCTGCCACAGCCAGGGAGCCCAGACTCCTGCAAGGCACCTGCACTGGGACAGCTCCCCAATACCCCCATACTCCACCAATGCAGACGCTGGGCCGGCAAAGGCAACCTGTGTTTTCATTGGCACAAGGGACCCCCTTCCACCGCCCAAAGCAGAAGCCTTTTCCCACAGGTTCTGGCCAGGACGCCACCATTAGACCCTCACTGCTCTGCAGCGGTGGAGCAAGATTCAGCCGGGGAGAAGGGAGCCCGGTCAAAGCAAGGCAGGTCTTGCTCCCTGGGGGTAAAATGACTTTCCCAGGAGCCTGTGTCCCAAGAGGAGGGGGCAAAGGGTCCCCAAAAGGGCAAAGGGCAAGGCCACCAGCTTTAATAAGGAGGTCCCAAGCCTCGCCGCAACCACATCCAACCCTCTGCTCTACTGTGGGCCCAGGAAGTGGGTGAGAACCCCAAGACAGACAAACCCCGACGCCGGTGTGGGCACGGCCGCCCGAACGGGGTGTCGGGGTGGGGTTCCAGAATGGTGGGGGCCCCCCAAGTAGTCCACACGACCGACGTGGAGACGGAGGCCCCAGGCGGCAGAGCCGTGACCTCGCGCTCTGGGCTCGGGCTCGGTCAGGGTCGCCCGAGGCGCGTCCTCGCCGGCTCACCGGTGCGGTTGACGCGGCACGGGAAGCGGTAGGTGCTCAGCACCTCTTCCTCGTCCTGCTCGTCGATGACCCGGCACTGGCGCAGATACGGCGTGAGCTTGGCCGGATTCAGGGCGCGCGTCAGCCGGTGCCGGACACCCTCGATCCGCTCCCACAGCGCGTCCTCCTCCGCCTCGGACCCAGAGCCGGCCCCGGCCTCCTCCTCGGCCTCCCCCGCCTCCGCCGGGCCCGGCATGGCCGCGTCTTCGGGGTCTGCGGGTGAAGGCAGGCGAGCGGGGGTCGGCGGCGTCCGGAGCGGGATGCGCCGGCCGAGCTCCCCGCGGGGCGCTCCAGACCCTCCGCGCGCCCCCCGCCGGCCGGACTCACCCCGCGCGCCGCGTCCGCCCCGGGCTCCAGGCTCCGCACTCGGGCGGCGGCTCCGCGGGCGCAGGGGGGCGGCGCCCTCGGGGTCCCCGGCTCCGCCCCCGCCCCCGTCCCCGCTGCTGCCCCACATCCCGCCCCGGCCCGGCGTCGCGTCCGGCCGGCCGGCCACCCCGCAGGTCCGCCCGCACGCCCGCCCTCCCTCCGGCCGGCCGGCCGCGCCTCCCCGCTTCCTGTTTCCCGCCGGCTCTCCCGGCCAGGCGGGCGCGGCGGGGTCCCGATGGCCCGCCCACACCTGCCGGCGTCCGAGGGGCGGGGATGGGACCGGCGCGCGCTCCCTTCAGCGCTGCACCTTGTCCGGGCCACGCGCGCGTTGGCCGCCCACGCCCGCAGGACACCAGGGCCGGCGCTGGACCGGACGATGCTCTCCGTGCCGGCTACACGGCGACCTGCAACGCTCACGTGTTGTACGTCTCTCTGTGTCACAGCTACACTCAGGGACCCTGACCTGCCACCCCACACGACCTACGGTCACTGTACCCCATACAGATGCCACACACTGGGCCCCAATCCCATCTGCCCCAGCTACCGGGAAATGACCGTAAAGTATGAGGTTTCTGACCTCAGGAGACCTTCCAATGTCTCCCCCAGATCCCCCAGGTGCAAACACTACTGTGGTTCTGGTCAGTTTGGGCTCCATAGACCCCTAGCGCTGGCACAGTCTCTGACCCCTGAATTCTGATAGGCCTCCGAGTCTGCAAATAGATTGGCAACTCTGGCACTGTCCCTCGAGCCCAGGACACCCCAGAGTGGGCAGTGGAGCATGGGGAGGCAGTACTGCAGGACACCCCTGCCACCTTCCTTCTTGGGTAAAGCCCATGGACATGGCACGAGGTTCCACAGTACCCAAGGTGTTTCTCCACACGCTGGTCCAAGAGAGTCTGTGGTTAGGTCAGGTAAGTTTCAGAAATACTGTCTCCAAACTCGCCCATCACCACCCCTAGTGTCACACAGCATAATAAGGTCTGATTCATTCTTTCTTTCTTTCTTTCTTTCTTTCTTTCTTTCTTTTTTTTTCTTTTTTTCTGATACACAGGATACCACCCCATACGCTGGACTTGCCAGCCCTGTCTGCTGAAGAGGAGGATTAGAGGGAGCATCAAAAGGCATGTGAGTCCCCAAATCCTCAAACCCCCCCCCAAACCTTCGGAATTAGATATCACTGCATGGTGTAAGACTCGTTAAGGGAAACAAAGTTTTCCACTCACAAAGGCTCTGAAAAGTCCTGCAATGTAGAAACTGGTTTAAACTTACAAATCTTAGTGTCCTTTCCTACCATTAATTTGCCATTTGTTCACTTGTGTTTGGTTTAAGTTTCACCTGTTTACATGCAGAAGAAACTTAGAAGCCCTAGTGCAAATCCCTCTGTTAACAGAGGAGGAAGCGAGGGCCGGAACTGGCCCAAATCCAAATAGGGAGGCAGCAGCTGTGGGATGAGGCCCAGGCCCTGCCCTCCTTCCTCCTCCAGGTCGAAGTCCAGGCTCCCTCCCACCACCCACCCTCCCACCTGCGGCCTGGGTGCTCCCCCCACCACCACCACCAACAGTCAGCTCACTGAATATTTTTAACTCAACCAGGAAAACAGGGTGAAACAAGCCCGTGGTTAATCATTGTCTCATCCAGAAGCCTGAGTTGGGCCCAGAGATGAGGCCCAGAAACCAAGAGGTTCCCAGGTAGTCAGGCAGAGGCTCGAGGGGCCCTGGGTCTGAGCAGGTCAGGTAGCCGGGTACCCGGCACTCCTGGAGCAGCTGCAGGGATCTTGGGGGCCTCACACTGACACACGTACGGTTGCACTCACAGGCATACTCGCACATGCACACTTGCCCGCGGTGGGCATGGAGCCAGGCATAGGCAGCAGGGACCACAGACACCAGAACCTCTCATCCACACCGTCCCTCGGCATCCGCAGCACCAAGGTGACGCATGGGACTGAGCATCACCTCCATGGCTGCCCGCTGTGGACTCCGCCTCGCTCATCTCCTCCCCGCAGCATGCCAGGGAGGCAGGGCTGTAGCGGCGAGGCGTGGAGCCCGACTGTGTGCCAGGGGCCTTGGGTGCTGTGTCAGGATCCCGGCCAGCAGCCGTGTTCTTCCCCAGACCTCCGTTTCCCACCACAGAAGGCGGCGGTGAGTAATCACTGCCACACCTGAGAGGAGAACAGGGTGGGCGCAGGGAAAGTGCCCTGCAGTCCTGCACTGCCCACCGGAACACCCCCCCGGGACAAACTCCTTCCCTCCGGAGCTTCTGTACAGGACTGAGCGTCCTGCCCTGTGGGGATGCAGTGAGCCAGACATGCAGCCCGTCCATCTGTGAAATGGGTACAGGAACACCAGTCTGTCCTCTCCCCAGCTCAGAAAGCAGTCCCCATGTCAAAAACCAGGCCTTGTCTCCGGCCTCTGGCCGCACCCCACACCCTCACTCTGAGCTGGTGTGTATTCCTCAGGGAGATCATTTTGGGGGCGCCTTTATCATTGTCTTTTTCCTGTACTGTGTATTAAACCCAGCTACTACACACACACACACACACACACCCCTTTTTTTTTTTTTTAAGGGTCTCTCTAAGTCACTAAATTACCCAGGCTGACTGGGCTCAAATTTTTGATCCTCTTGCCTCAGCCTCCCAGAGTGCTGGGATTAGATTACAAACATACGCTACCATGCCTTGCTATTTGTCTTGATTTTTAAAACAGAATCTTTCTATATGTTGACTCAGGCTGCCCCCCAATTCCTGGTCTCAAGCCATCCTCCTGCCTCAGCCTCCCAAGTAACTGTGACTACAAGCCCAGGCCACTGCATCTGGCTGAGAAATTATCTCTTTTTTTTTTTTCTTGGTACCAGGGATCAAACTCACAACCTTGTGCTTGCCAGGCAGGCACATAAGCCACTGAGCTAAATCCCCAGCCCTTGAGAAATTATCTTAAAAACCAAACAGGTTTCCCTCAAATTTAAAAATTCCTGTAATCCCGATACTTGGGAGGATGAGGCAGGAGGATCATTGCAAGTTTGAGACCAGCCTGGGCTATAAAGTGAGCTCAAGGCCAGTCTGAACTGCATTGCAAAACCCTGTCTCAAAACGAAAAAGAAAAAAAAAAAGCTGAAGGTTTCCCACCAAACTGAATCAAACTATAAACTACCCCAGGTCCAGCTACTGGCCCACCCCCTCTTCCCACAGCTCCAGCTCTTCACGACCTCACTATGGTCCTGGAACCCGTCAGCTTCTTCCACCTGAGCCTCTTCCCAGCCTGCTCTCTGCCTGGAATGCTTGTCCCTCGGCTCATGAGAAGGATGTCCTTTGAGCTGTTCTGGTCTCCAATCAAATGTCACCTTCCTTGGGAAAGAAGCCTGCAGGCGGGGAGTTCCTTATACCCCTCAGGCCATTCTGCTCCCTTTTTGCTCCCAGCATCCCCTGGGGCTGTAATGTTCTGAGCCCGTCCTCTTCTGGAACTGTGCGGTCCTTAGTCAGCCGGAGAGGCGTTCCCAGGAGTAGTGGCAGAGGCAAGGCCAAGGAAGCACGAGGTGGGGGACAGAGCCATGGCCTCACTGGTCACTCGGGCTCTCGCTCTTCTTAGCAGCAATATAATACCATGTCCTTACTGTCCTGTCCACACCAGCTGCAGGACCGGAGAAACCGGGGAATCCGTGCAGTGATTCATCGTGGGGAAAATAACTCAACCTCGCAGATGTCAGGTGTGCAAGTTCACGTCTCCCGATACGAACGAACAGATCTGAGGACAAAGGAGGTTGAGAGCAGCAAAAGCTGAGTGAAGAAAGTTCTTGAAAAATAGGAGAGGTCCCCAAACCTCTGGCACTGAGGCTGTTTGTCTAAGGACATGTTATACAACAAAATCACAAGGTGAGTACCACCTGGGTAGCGATGGGTCAAACCCTGTCGATCCATAGGGTGACAAGTGCAGTCACTTAGCCAAAAGATGTTGACCAATAGTATGGGGACATGAGGCATGCCGGGTATGTCCGCAGTAACCTTATCTGTAACAGAGGCATTTTTGAAAAAGGATGGGAGTATGGTCTGGGCTCTGGTATTCCACCCAGGTGTCTGATGTTTATCTGAGCGCTGATTACAGTACTATCTCAAGCTGCTGTTTATTTTGTGGGACCCTTGCAGGCCTGGCCATTGTGCCTGGCTCTGTTTAGATTTGCCTCTAGTCACAGTTTTGACGTCTCATCTTTTGTCCTGACTCCCTTGAGAGCCATGCCTCTCTGACCCCCTACTAATTTCTATCTCACTTATCTATAATACTTTCAGGGGATCAATCCCCTGGCCCTGCACCCTTCCCCTTCCTCTCTGCAACCCCTGATTTTTTTCTTTTTGTTGTTGTTGTTGTTTTGTTTTGTTTTGTGTATCGGGATCGAGAACCTTGCAATTACCAGGCAAGGACCAGGCAAGCACTTGAGCCGCTAAGCTAATTCCCGGGCCCTGCAGACCCTGATTGTAACACCGCTGTGGGGTGGGGTCCATGGTGAGCCTGGGCACCCTGTGTGACCGTCTCATCACCCCAAGCAGGGCCTGGGCCATATGGCTGCCAGCGCAGAGCCTGGCACACAGTGTCTGTTCAGCAGGAGGTTGGCACACACCCACGCTGGACATAGCCCAAGTGCCAGTAGCCACTGCATAGACATCCTCACCTGGGTTCACACAGTGCCTGGAGTCCCTTCTGCACCCCTCCGCCCAGGGTCCCCAAGTGCCTTTCACACAGAGGCCACCCTAACGGGGCCTATTCCAGGACGGAGTGGTGGGAGCAGAGATCAGGGAGGCCACGGTGCCCAACCACAGACGCTCCAGCCGGAAGGGTCTTTCTATAGATGCTGGGGAAACTGGGGCTGCAGAGACAGCAGAGCTGAGGAAGCAGACATAGGACTGTCACGGAAAGCCACCCTCCAGTGTCCTGAGAGCTGGGGACTTTCACAGGGACCAGACATCCTCACGGAATTCACACCAGTTACAGCCATCTGTGCCTCACCTCACCTTGGGTGTGGGGTGTGGGACGTGGGGTGTGAGGTGTGGGGTGTGGGGCCGGGCTGGGCTGGGCTGAGGGCCAGGAGGGTGGGCTGAGGCAGGTTGAAAAGAAACCCCACAAAACGGAATCTAGGCTTCTCCCTCCATCACTCCCTGAATCTGGGCACCCCCGCTCCAGCCACCTCTCAGCACCTCCCTGGCCTCTCTGAGCCCCAAGGCGGTGGGAGAGAGATGCCCTCCTGAGAGAAGTGGGGACCCCACAGAGGCAGCCGTGGCGGGAGCTGAAGCCACTACCTTCTTCCAGGAGGGTGTGGAGGAGGAGGTGGCTGCCTGGGCAGGCTGCCTGGGGCCCAGGATTCCAGAAAAAGGCCCAGGGAACCATCCGGGCTGAGTCATCGGGAAAGGGCGGGCCTCCGGCTCTGAGTCACCCCAGGGCTTGCGTGCCTTCCCCAGCCGCCAGCCCGCTGTGGCCATGGGGTCACCCAGACCCGGTTCAAATCCCAGGCCCGAGCTACAGTGGAGACAATCAGGATTGTGTCTGGGAAAGGCTGCGTGACATTGGTCGGAGCAGAGGTGGCGTTCAACCATGGGCCACTTGCGGATTTCCAGGGTTAGCTAGCGTCTGAATCTTCTGAACCCTGGCTCTCCCCCAGATCCTCCTGTCACTGCATTGGTCAGGTGACCAGACAGGTTTGTCCAGGTGCCACTGCGAGTGCCGTGGAGCTAGAGGGGTCGTGGTGCCCTGTGTTTGTGCCCCTTCCCGCCACCAGCACAGCTCTCTGCCCAATCCGTGCCCAACACTTGCACCCACATGAGTCTGCCCTGAGAACGCAGACTTTCCCTCCCTTGCTGCTTCGATGAACTCATTTGCAACCAGAAGAGGAGGAAACTCTCAGCTCTGCCCACAGGCATCAGAAGTACAGGTAAGGACAAGGCAAATGGGGGAAGGGCAGTCGGCCAGAAGGAACAGCGCTTGCAAAGGCCCGGTGCCTGGAAATCAGGGGAACGCCCCAAGGGGCACTGGTGCGTTCACACGCACTCTCCCACACCTGCAGCCCCCGTCCCCTCGCGCTGTGACTCAGAGGGGCTGGGGTGAGCTGGCGTCCCTTTAAGGCGGTGAGTAATGGGCTCGCCAGGGTTCTCCGTCAGGGGAGGGAGGCCCTGGGGTTGAGGCAGATGCCATGAGTAAACAGCCAGCCAGGTGCCAGTTCTGGACCTGACCCATGTCAGGCGCTCCCTGGAGGGCGGCCTGGTGCTGCCCCAGGCAACGTGGAGGAGGCCGATGCTCAGTTGGGGCAGGGGCAGTGGCCAAGCTGCCCCCTCCCAGACAGAGCCCTGCCTTCCCTTCCTGCAGAGTGAGCGCCCGGGCTGGGGATGGGGAACTCGGGGTTTAAATCCTTATTCCACCCCTCTTTCATTACTGGACTGCTGGGAGCAGGGTGTCAATGCCTGTGTCTCTGTCTCTGTCTCTGTCTCTGTCTCTGTCTCTAGCTCTATCTCTGTCTCTATCTCTATCTCTATCTCTATCTCTATCTATCTCTATCTTTTTCTCTCCTCCCTCAGGGGAGCTGGAGAGGCACAGGAGCCCAAGTTATGCAGCCAAACTGGGCATCCACACCCTCTCTCTGGCCTCAGTCTCCTGATTCTTGAATTCAGAGGATGACAGTGTCCCCAGTGTCCCACAGTGTCCCCAGCGGGGCTGCTCTGAGAACAGGAGAGGGAGTGAGGCCACATGGAGGCTTTAGTTCAGAGCCCCGCACACAGCAGGTGTCCAGAACCGTCGCCCCTGACACTACGGAGAATGGGACCCCTTGGAATCCAAAATCCCACATGACATTCAGATCCCTTCCTAAAATGCTGTCATGATTGCACGTGGCCTGCACACAGCCTCTCTGTACTGTAAATCATCTCTAGGATACTTAAAACACCAAGTGACTCGGAAATACTTGCTAAGCTGTATTGCTTTTAATCTGGAGTGTGTGTGTGTGCGCGTGTGCGTGTGTGTGTCATACAGTCTGGTATGATAGATGGACCCCAAGGCCCTGTGCATGCTAGGCAAGCATCTTCTCACTGAGCTACATCCTCAGCCCTTTTACTTTTGTTTGGTTTTATCGAGAGTCTCTGTGTATAGTTCAGGCCGGCTTCAAACTCACTGTGTAGCCCAGGCTGACCTCAAACTCTCAGCGATCCCTGGCCTCAGCCTCCTGAGTACCGGGACTACAGGCATGTGCCAGCCTGCTTCTCTATTTTATTCTGAGACAGGCTCTCTCTAAGTCACCAAGTTGTCCAGGCTGAGCTCAAACTTGCAATACTCCTGCCTCAGCCTCTGGAATGCTGGGAATATACTGCACCCAGCTATAGTATTTTTTATTGTGAGATTTTTTGGGGGGTAATATTTTCAATCCAAGTTTGGTTGAATCTGTGAAGTAGGAACTGGGGATAGGAAAGGTTCCTGTACCTTGTTGGCTTTTATAATCCCTGAAGGCCCCACCTGCTGGACCTCCTACGACTCTGGTAATTCAGGTGACCATAGGCTCTGCCCACCCACCGCCACCTCCCTGCTCATCCTGGTCTGTGCCGGTCACCTGGGCCCGTTACCCTCAGCCAGCCCTGCCTGCGTCTGCACTGCTTTGTCCCTTCGCATCACAGGCTTCCAAAATCCTACGTGGTGTGCCAGTCTCCTACTCAGCTACGCAAAGGAGGAGGATGTCGCTTTCTCCTGCCTCCAGTCCTATTTCTCTTCGGCACTCACATCAAAACCTGCCCACTGGGGGCAGAGATGCTGCCGCCTCCTCCACTGCTGCATCCTTAGAAACTAGATTGGCACCAGGCACACAGCTGGCACTCCAGAGGTGTGGGTAAAAGCCATGGACTCCTCAGAAGATAGGGGAAAGGATCATACCCACTCCTGCAGGCCCAGTCACTGGGCTCCCAGGTCTTAGAGGACAGAACACCAGAGCCGGCAGCAATAACAGTAATTCTCAGCATCCCGGACGGTTTTGGTTTCTTTCCACAGATTAATACCCTTAATCTTCACAGCAACCCACGAAGCATCTACTGTTACTACCTGGATTTCACAGGTGGCAACGCTAAGGCATGGAGTCCAGTAATGTTGCCAAGGTACCGAACTGGGAAGTGTCCAACCTGGATTTGAACCTGGAGCTTTGGTTCTGGGGTTGGCTTTCTTTCAACTGCCCAGTCTTGCAAGCAGAGCGCTTCCCCGGGGAGGTTCAGCAGAAGCAGGGTGGAAGAGCAAGTGAACTTCTGCAGCAGGCAGCTGGGCGTGCCTTGGGACGGCTGGCATGTGCGGGCACTGGGGAAGGAGGCTGCCCAGCGTTGTTACCTGTGCTGTGTGCGTCAGTCCACCCCACGATGCAGGGGCAGAAAGCAACCAGCAGCATTTATTTAGCTCAGGAGGCTGCAGCTAAGCAGGACCCAGCAAGACAAAAGCAAAGGGTGACAGCAGGGACAGCTAGGGCTCCTCAGTCCCCGTGGTCTCTCTGAGCTATCTTTACAGGGCAGGCTGGCAGTTGCCTACCCAGTGGTTTCAAAAATGCCTGTTAAAGACACACAGGGGAAGCTGTCGCCTGTTATGATCTGCCCTTGGCTGTCAGCCAGTGTCACTTCTGTTATATTGGTCACAGGGCCACCCAGACCGGGGGAAGGGAAGACAGGGTGTCCTCGGTCCTCTGAGTGGAGAGCATGTGGGGTGGGAAATGCCCAGCAGGTGAGCGCTGGGTCAGCGTGTTAGCTGAGGACCCACTCTGCCTGCACGAGGTGACTTCGTCTGCAGGGCTTGGGGTGGGAGTGGCAGACTGATACCTCAGATATAAAACACAGCGAGGGGGCCAGGGAGTTAGCTCAGCAGCGTAAGTACCTGACTGGCAAGAGTGAACTCGTGAGTTCGATCCCCAGTACCCCACCACCAAAAAAAAGCCGCAGTAAGGCATACAGATCTGATGCATGTAGCTCAGTGTATCCAGTGACCACCATGCAAGTTAAGATAGTGACCATTTCCAGCACTCTGACAACCTCTCCATGGCCCCTCCAGACAAGGCACCCACTAGCAGTGACTGTCCTCTGTCACCGGGGACTAACTGGACCTCACTAATCATGCAGCACCTGCTGGTGGGTGTCTGAATCCTTCGTTCACCAGAGGCAGTGAGCCCCCCGCCCCGCCCCTGCATAGCTCGCTCATTCCCATTCCTGTAGCGCAGTCCTGTGTGTGGACAGACAGCTGCATGGCATTTGGGTACTTCCTGTTTGAGGGCTCTAACTCCTATGCTGCTATTAACATCCGTGCACACTTCCTTTCACGAATACGGCTCTGCCTCACCATTGGGTACATGCCCAGGAGCAAGAGGGCTCAGTCACCGCACAGATAGAAGGTCAGCTCCAGGACACCTGCCAAAAAGCCTCGCCACATCCTTGTACCATTTCACACTGCCAGCAGCAGTGGGTAAGCTTCTGGTCCACTGCCGCCTGGGTTGTGGTATTTTCAGTGTTACCCCATCTATTAGAAATAAACTGGAAACTATTTCATTGTTGTTGTTGTTGTTGTTTTCCCCAAAGGTATCACGATGTAGTTAAGGCTGATCTTGAACTCACTATGTAGCCCAGGCTGACCTCAGACTCACAGAGATCCTCCTGCCTCAGCCTCCCAAGTGCTGGGACTACAGCCATGAACCACTATGCCCGGCCAAAAACCAGCTTTTTTAATGAAATCTTACTAAGCCCCACAATTGCAGAAGAACAGTTAACAGATACACAGTTTTATAAGCATGATTTTGTCAATAGAGCAGAAGAGAGTAACGTCCTAGGAGATGAGATGGTTAAAATCCAGTGTAGCTGGTTGTGGTGGTGCACAGCTGTAATCTCAGCACTTGGAAGGCTGAAGCAGAAGGACTGTCTTAAATTTGAGGCCAGATTGCACTACAAAGTGAGACTCTGTTAAAAAGAAATCCAGTGTCCAATAAGGTGTAGAGTTGTCCTTAGCTGGTAAAGTATACTGTTGTCCATGCCAGGTGGACGTAAGCTGTACAAGATGTTTCTATGTGTTGCGTTGGAGGTGGGGGAAGCATTTAACACTCAAAACAAAAACAAGACAGGCTTGCTAAGTGACTAACGTACCCAGCCTGGGCCCCAACTCATGATCTTCCTGCCTCAGTCT
>PVJX010016713.1:0-39758 GCA_004027295.1 Dolichotis patagonum | reverse complement strand
GTGGAGTGGTCGGGCTTTGCCCAGAAGTGTGAGCTGCTGGACGCTCGGGTGCTGACGGCCGCTACTGTTTGGGCCATGAAGGACGTGGGCCTGAGCCGAGGCCGTCAGGGTGGCCTGCTGCCTCCATGGCCGGCCAGGTCCAGTCACCTGTGCTTTGTGTTTGGGTTTGCAGGGTCCACGTGGTTTATGATACAGCGAGCTGGGGCTGCTCATAGAGTCTGTGTCCAGCCTGGAAGGGACCTTCCGGCACGGCTCTTCTTGTTCTTTACCAGGAAACTGAGACCAGAGGGATCATCTGCCTGGCCTGGGGTGGAGCAGCACATGGCCCTTGTGGTCACCTCTTACAATACCCAGTGGTTCCCTCCAGTTCCAGGCTGTCACAGAGCTCCCGATCCTTTCACATGCTGTGGCTTTGTGGAGACTGCTTGGCTTGAATGTCCTATTTTTGCTGAGAGAGGTCCAGCCTGCAGTCCTGTTCCCTGGGGGCTGTTTCCTCCCAGTGAGGGGTTTCAAGCTGGTGGGATGGGCTTGTGGAGGCAGCTGCTCCACTCCTGGAAGCTTCTGAGTAGCAGAAGGTTGGTTCTCTTCCTACCTGCTGTCCCCTGCTGTCTGTGGCTCACTGGAGATGGGAATCCAGGAGGTGGTCATTGTCAGGCCTGGCAGCTCAGAGGTTAGGGGGCTGAATGCCTGCTCTGCATGGTAGGTAGGAGTCAGGTGCTGGGGCCACCAAAGCATGTTGGTACCAAGGGCCTGTGGTTTATTGAAAATGACTTTCCCCCTTTATCTGCTCTCAGAAGCCACAAGAAGAATTGAGGGGTTGTCTGTTTTTGGTATGTGGATTGGGAAGAGTAGTTCCCTTCCTCCTGAGCAGAGCAGACAGGGACCGGAAGGCCCCATTACCTTCCCAGGAGACTGTCTCTGGGTCTGGCCTCTCCGAAAGAAAATACAGGCAGAGCTGCACCACTATAAAGGGACGTGTAGAAGGCCGGTCACTCTCCTTGGGTGCTGGGGACACAGTGCCCGTCCTGCCCAGGAGAAGAGTCTGCTCCCCCCTCATGTGGGTTTTCCTAAAACCTTGAGTACAGGGCAGCTGGGTGCCTGGAAGCTGGGAGTGAGTGGGTGTTGAGGGTGAACAGATGAGCAGAACAAATGTGTGAGACCTGGAAAGATCTGGGCACAGTGCGATCAGTCCCAGGGGCTCTCGGGGTTGGGAACTTTTGGCAGAAAAAGGCTTAGCAGCAGGGCTTGCTAGGGCTGCCACAACACCGTTCTGGAGGCCGGAAGTCCAAGATCAAGGTGTCACCAAGGCAGATTCTTCTGTATTCCCAGTGGCTTCTGGCAGCCCTGTTCTTTGGACTTACAGGGGCGCCCCTCCAGCCTGGGCTGTGTCTTCCCTGGCCTTCCTCTCTGTATCTGTCTTCTTTTTTTCTGCTTCTTTGTCAGAATATTTGTCCCTGGATTTAGACATCACCCTAAGCCCAGGGTGATCTCATTTTGAAATCCCTAATGACATCAGCAAAGACCTTATTTCCAAGCCTTAGGACTTGGACATAACTTTTTGGGCCACTATTCAATTTGCGACAGTGGATAATCTTAAGGGAGCAGAGTGTTCAGGTTTGGGGCGAGACCTAGATGGGGATCTGTGACTTTGAGTGACCATTGGTTTCCTTGACTGTCCAGTGAGAGTGAAGCTGTGTGTCTGTCTCTGAGCCTTTGCCTGGCTGCAGCTCAGGGGGAAGCTGGCACATGTGAAGGACCAAGATCCTTCTCCTGTGTCCCTGTCCCCTGCAGCAGTCCTCTTGCTCCAGGCACCCAGGTGGTTGGGATGAGACACTGTTCTTGCTTCTGGCCCTGGAGCTGACGAGAATTGAACACTCATCATCTCTGGGGACAGATTCCAGCTGCCTCTTGCAAATCTGCTGCCTTGGGGGACCCAGTCCTGGCTGACCTCCTGCCCTGCCCCCACCCCAGAGCTCTCTGCCTTGGAGGCAGACACCTGCCCCTGGACCTCTCAGTGACTCCAGTCCTCCTCCCAGCACCACTCTCCTGCAGGCCTTTGTGGTCTCGGCCCCTCCTCCTTCCTGGCTCCCATGGGAGGGAGGCGTGTGGAACTGCAGCTGGGGAACAGCCCTGGGTACAGCCTGGGCCAGGGTCAGCTGTGGTCTCTCTGGTTCCAGAGGGCTTTGTGGAGTCCCAGGATCTATGCTGACCTAGAGGGGAGCCCAGGAGAGTCCTACAGGAGGTATCCCCAAGACCTGGCTACACCCCCACCCCTGGGCTGCTTGGAATTAATGGACACCCCCTCCCCAGTAGATGCCACCACCCCACTGGCTGTCACTCCTTCCAGAATCTTTTGTGTCTAGCTATGGCCTCTCCTGTCTTTTAGTTTTGTGTGACTCTCTGTGTTTTCCAAACCCCTCATGTGTTTAAGAGTGGAGACCAAGTCCAGCCACCCCTCAGGTTCAGCAGAACCTAAATGGGGCCCAATGGACTGGCCACGTGCAGAGCTGTGTGGTCACTCCAGTTTTGTCTCCGCTGCCAGCACTGCTTGGTGAACTTTGGGTGTGGCCCTGTGACCCTCTCTACTGGGTGGCAGTGGCTTCAAGATGCCGCTCTGACCTGAGCATAAACTCTGCTCCCAGGGGCCACTGTCCCCTATAATTAGGTGGCAGCTCATATTGGCTTAGGGCGCCAGGCCACAGCAGATAGAGCCCCATGTGGCCCTCTGGCGTCCCTCAGTTGAGTCAGCCTGATTAATGGCCCAAGTGATAGATTTTTTTTCTGTTTTGCATTTTTAATGCTTTTTAACGTTTTCCCCAGTAGTGGTGGGATGAGGAGCACGAGGAGGTTTGTCTGCTTGGGCAGATGGCTGACAGCTGCCACCTGAGTGTGGTGACCTGGGCTGGGAACAGAGAAGGAGTTGTTTGACCCTGTGGGGCCTCTAATGGAAACAAAACTTCCCCGGTACTAGTCCTCATCACAGGAAGGGACTGAGTCAGGCTGGGACACAGTCCTTTCACAGAGGGACCTTGGAGTGGCCATTACTACATGGCTTTGCAAGTCCTGCTTACACAGAGCCTCGGGTTGTGCAGAGCAGCTGCCAGGCTGGTGCAGGAGGCGGGGCTCGGAGGAGGAGGAAAGAGATGAATAGAGAAGGCACTGGATACCCTGCTGGGGGAAGGGCTCTGCGCAGACTTGGAGCCAGAGACTCAGTTAGTTCTCTGTCCCCAGAAAGGACAGAGAAGATCCTGCTGGGTGCCTGGGCTACCCACAGGATGTGGGCAGATTAAAGCTCAGGAAAGCCTGCCTCCCGCTCTGGTCTGGGGCTGTCACCTTTGAGGCCTGCCCCGGAGCTGCTGGCTGGGGCTTTGTTTTTTGAAGTCAGCTGCCTCCCAGGGGCTGCTAGCCACCTTCATCACTGGCATTTATCAGGGGACCTTTGACCTGAGGAGACCCCAGAGGTCACCTGATCCCCTCCCCTACCTCTAGGCTGGCCACACCCACACCCTCTTGGGGATCCATCCACCTCTTGGGCAGCTGCTGTCAGGGAGAGTGGAGCAGCCTTGCCCAGCTGCCCTGGTGGCCCCATCCTGAGCCAGGAAATTCTTCCTCTTATCTACCTCACATCTCCTGGCTGCAGTTTAAACCCATTTCCCCTTCTGATCCTTGTGGAGATAGGTGAGATAGGCATGGCCAGCGCCAGCCAGCCAGCTTACTACGGCTGATCATGCTGTCATCCAGATGTGCTCATGTCCCGTATGTGATTTTGTAAAGAACAAGGGGTGTTCCACTTTATACTTTTTTGTTTGATCCTGGGAATTGAGGTACATCCCCAGCCTCACTTTTAATTTTTTAAAAAATTTGAGACAGGGTCTCACTGAGTTGGGCTGAGACTTGCAGTCCTGCCCCACCTGCCCAAGTGTGCTGGGATTGCATGCACGGGCCACAGTGCCTGGCTTTCGAGTGACTTCTGAAGTCTGCCCGGAATGACCCTGCTGCTGTGCCTAACCGAGGGGAGGACTTTGCTCCGATGGGCTGGGCTGGCTTCCCAAGAGGAGGCCTAAGGGTGGTGGGCCCCTCTGGCATATCTGCTGCGGTCCTGACTCTGGTCTGGGTGAAGAGACGTGCAGAAGGAGCTTCGGGGTGATTGTCAGACAGAATCTATCGAGGCCCTGAGGTGGCTTCCGAACCTGAGTGTGGTCACTCAAGATCCTTCTCTGGTGGGGGTTGATGCCAACTTCAGGTAGGACCACCGTGGAGCTTGCTGCCCTGCTGGGCTGCCCGGCAATTCAGAATGAGTGCCCAGGGCAACAGGTGTGAGCTGGGGGACCTCCGCCCACTGTCATCTAGGGGCGCAGACACCTGGTTGTGCAGTGAACTCCATGTAAGCACTGAATGGGCAGCAGCGGGGAGTGCTGTCAGGATGCTGGCCACCCCACGACTGAGATCAGGAGTCAAGCTGTCAGCAGGGTTAGTACCGTCCAGACACCCCGAGGGATGGTGTGTTCTATGCCACTTGCAGTTTGCGGTAGCTGTGGGCAGGCCTTGGTTTGCAGCCCCATCTCTCGAATCTCTGTCTCAGTCTGCATGTGGCATTCAGAGCCCAGCTCTGTGCCTTTTTCCTTTTCTGTCTTCTTCTACAGTGACCCTTGTCACTGGATTCAGGAGCCCCCCTAAATCAAGATGATCTTATCTCAGAGCCTCCCCTTAATTACATTGACAATGGTCCTTTTCCATATCAGGCCGCATGCCTGGGATCCAGGAGATAGGACTTGGATCATTTTGGAGGACGCTATTCAACTACCAATTTGGCAAGCCTGTCTCTACAGACATCTAGTGGATTCTGGAAGGGCTTTGTAAGGGAATCCGATAAGGCTTCTTGTCCCTTCCGGATGGCTGAGACAGTGTAGCTGGGCTGCGTGAAGGCGCTGGTTCAGCCCACACCCTTGGTTCCTAGGTTGTTAGACAGCTTTCTCCAGGGACGAATGAGCATAATGTATCGGGTGAATCAAAGAAGGTCTAGAGGCGGGGAGAGGGCTTGCCTAGCTGCCCAGGCCCTGGCTGGGTTCAAGCCCCTAGGACTACAAAACGAAGCAGAAGTAAGTAAGAAAAAGTCAAGGATCCCAGAGCCAGCTGTTGACCGCAGCTACCTCTGGACTGCCCACCGCTTTGTGTCTGCCTTGAGGGGGGCCAGTTTCTGAGCTGTGTTCCTGGAAGGAATGCGGGGGTGGGGGGACTGTGCCCCTGGACTGGGTGGAGGACCCTGCACGTGGAGCTCCTCCTGCAGTGTGTGAAAGGAGGGTGCTTGTTTATTTCTCTTGGCCTCATCTGGGAAATCCAGCTGCGGGCACATGACACTTCAAGCCTGTTTGTTCTCACATCGTCTTTCCAGAGTTGGCCAGACCTCCTGGTGGTGACAGTGATGGGCAAGGAGGGCCCCAAGGGTCCCTGTCTTCCAGGCCTGGGGGGAACTGCAGCAGAGAGGAAGCACTTTCTTTCTAAAGTGCTCAAATCACATGGACAGGCCAGGCAGACTTCATGGTCTTGGCCTTGAGTTGAACGGCCTCCCCTGGCCAAATCAGACTTCCTAGGAACGTAGCCTGTGCTTTCACCCAGGGCCAGGTGGTAACGTGCGGCCTTTCCCTCCTTGTCCTGGGGATGTGCGAGGGACCCTTGGTCAGATTGTGCTGGGCTTTGAGAGGCATCGGTGCATCTGGGCGGAGATCGAAGGGGCAGGGCCGGTGTGGGAGATGATCCTGATCCTGGGCGGAGCATGGGTGTCTGGTCTTCGGCAGGGTAAAGGGAGGGTGGAGGGCGGGCGGAGGAGGACCCCAGAAGTGATGTGGGGCCCAGTACCTTTGTTCTGTCCACAGGCTTGACTGTGGCCCTTGCTCCCTTCTATGTGGACTTTTCTGCGCCTACCCGGCCTGATGCTTATTAAACAGACAGATGTGTCCTGTGCGGGGAGCCTGGGCCCGGGCTGACAGGCTGTTTACTGGCTGCCCCAGGAGAGCAAGCTCCATTCACTCCACGCTGGCTATTTTAAGCCCTTCTCTTTGGGCTGTTTTGCTTCCTGAGAACACCCTCTCCTAGTCCCCCGCTGTGTGTCCTTCTCCCTGTCCTGGCCTCCCCTCCCTCCTCTTGCCCAGGCAGCCACCCTGTTTGTCCCTAGTAGCCCAGGCCTCTCTCATCAGATCCTGAGACAGAAGCTGAGTGGGAGGGGACCCCTGGGCCCTGAAACAGTGCTCAAGGATGAGACAGGGAGGGGAGCAGCCCATATAGGGAGCAGGGTCCTGCGGGGAGTCCTGTGGACTGTATACTAGGTTCCTGGAGTTGTCTGTGGGGGTGGGGTGGGAAGCTGGGGTGTGGCGACTCCAGCTGGGGGAAGGGCTGCCGGGTTAACTCCATCCTGCTTCTGCTGGAGTGGGTACCACGAAGGCCCTGAGGAGGGAGGTAGAATCAGGTGGTGAAGGCAGGTGGGAGCACTCTAGCAATAAGGCTGATGGTGGCCTTGGACCCTGTTGGGTGCTCCTCGGGCCAAGCGCGATTAGACTCACAGCAGTTGTAATTTCCGAGTATCGTATTGTATCTGTGTCTGGTGTTACCTTACCAGCCTGTTCACATGGGGTGCTGGGTTAGGCAGGGACCCTGCAGCTCAGAGGAGTTTGCTGTGGATGTCTCTCTGTCGGCTCTTTCCCGGTGGGGTGTCCTGCTGCTGACCTGGAGCGGAGGCTCACGGTCTGTATGAAGCCACAGGCCCGGGTCCTCCCTTCAGCTCTGGGGGGCAGCAGGCTTTGCTTGTATTTCCGTCTGCCAGGAACTGCTTCCTGCCCTTGCCTTACTGCTTCCGTCCTCCGCCCCCAAGCCCCTACAACGAGTTGGCTTTTGGGCCACCATTCCTGTTCTTGGAAGGATTGGTCATGTTATTTCTTACAGATTCTTCCTCTGCCTTCCCTGCTGGCAGGTGGGGGATCCTCACAGCTAGGTCCAGCTCTGCCAAGTCCAGGGCCCTGCCCACTACCCCACCCCACTGCCTTGAGCAAGGATCCATGCCTGTGCCCGGCACTCAAAGGACCCAGAACAGGGTGGCTGTGGTCAGTGGAGTCTGCTGGCTACATGCTTGCGGCCTCACTCTGAACATCCAACAGTTGTGTTGTTAACCTGTGTGGGGGGTGTTCTGGTAAGCTCAGGGCTACAAACAGGGCAGTGTCCCCATTGGTGCCATCTCCCCCATTCCCGGGCATCAGAGCTGCTTTGCTGCTGCGGGGAGGAGGCTGAGTTTGACCAGAGTGGGGGAAGCCTACGCTCAGAGCTCAGTGCCCTTCCCTCCTGGGGGGCTGCACATGGATCTGTTTGACCTTGACTGCAGCATTCTTCTTCAAGACATTTGTCCTAGGCTGGGGAAGGGCTTTGTGGTTCTCCTGCTCTCCCCTTCCCAGACCAGGCCCAATTTGTACACCAGGAAGTACTTGATCTGGTTTCAGGAGCCGACAAGGTTTGCAGCAGCCTGCGGTCAGAGCAGAGGCCTGAACAATGGTCCCTTGTGCATGGCACATTCCTCTCTAAACAGGCCCAGATCCAGGCTGCTCCTGCTTCGGCCCCCCACAGGCCCAGCCAGGAAGGCCTGCATCTGGAGGGAGGCCACTATGGCCCTTCGTGTAGCGGCTGAGCCTGTAGGTACCTGATGGACAGGAGAGGGCTAAGCACCCAGCTTGGACTTTGGAAAACCAGTGGGCTGGGAGATGTAATCCAGGGAGCGTCATGGACGCCGGTGAGCAGAGTTCTCCACATCCTCTAGCTCGTTTGCAGCAAGGTGGGTCTGCAGAGAGTGTCAGCTGTTCAAGCTCTGAAATCGGAAGGGACCCACGTTTAGGGCTGGCCACGAGGCAGGGAGGTCTTACGCGGAACACCCAGCATCATTCCGTCATCTCCTGCCAGGGTGGGAACGCGCGTGTGCGTGTGAACTGCACATGTGTGTGAGATGTGGCATTAGGATCTCATATACATCTTGTGTCCTGCTATTTTTATTTAACTCCCTCGGCATTCGTCATCTTCTCTAACATGATTTTGATGACTGCGCAACTTTGACACATGGTTTAGTGGATCTACGTAAACCCAGATTGTTTCCAGCGTTGGTGGTGTTGATGCTGATGTGAATGGCATGGCCCATAAATCTTTCTGTGCCTCTCTCTGCTCGTACATTGGGATCCGTTCCCAGAAGTGGGCCGGAGCCTGGGATCCAGCTTCAGGCTTTTGGTGCAAGTTGAGGACGATGAGGGGTGAGAAGGCCCGAGAAAGGCTCTCGGAGCAGGGTAGGCTGGCTTTGGAGGGACGCGTGTCCACAGAGGCGGGTAAGTTGGGCACAGGTATCCCTCTTGCCCTGGGGTGGGACTGTCTTACCTCCTAGTATAACCTGGTCCTGCTGCTGCGGGTCTCTTAGCTGCCCTTTAGTTGTGCTAACTCCTTATGGCAGGAATTCCGTGCTCAGGAAGACTCGTAGGTCCTGTGAGGGGCCGATGTTCTGCCTCGCTGGTCCCTGGAATCTGATGTGTGGCCCCACCAGTCTTAGATCTCACATGAGGAGCTCATGAATGAGCACTCTTGCTGGCCTCTGACCACACACAGATGTCCCTTGGCTGCCTTTCCTTCCTCAGGGAAGGGGGAGGCGACTCATGAGAACTCTGGCCCTGTGGCAGGTCGTGTCCTGGCTGGATGCTGGAGGGGTGTCTCCATTGAAGTTTCATATTGGGAAGAGGGGGTGTCTGTACATGTGGGCGCAGGATACAGGGGGTATTTTGGGGGCCTTCGGGGGAGGAAATCCCAGGGGGCCCTGTACTGCCAGCCTCGTGACCAGCTGTCTCCTAATTTTCCCTGGCCGGGTGTTCCTCATAAAGCCCTCTGTGGGAGATGGTTGCACACAGGGGTCCCCTTAGACTGTGATCTTGTCCTCTCTCCAAGCGTTCAGTGTGAACCCAGAGCGATGCTGTCCTCTGACAACTTCTACCATCTGGAGTCTTTGGGGCCGGCTGTCCTTCCTTGGGGCTTCTGGAGGCAGCTGCAGGGGAGCCCTGGGCTCAGGTTAGAGACCAAGCTTAGAGGTCTGCTGAGTGTGGTTGGGTGGAGGTGGGGCCTAGTGGAGAATGGGTGAGGACACAGGGCAAGGGCCCCTGATGGCTGCACCCACTGCAGCTTCATCTTCCCAGAGGCCTCCGTGTCAGTGTCCTATCATTGTCATCTGTGAATCTGTGACAAGTTACGGTAATCTGGTGGCTCAGCGGCACACACTGATTGTCCCAGAGTTCTGGGGACCAGAGGGCTGAGTGTGAGGTGTCGGCAGGACCGTGCTCTCTCTGGGCAGTCTAGAGGAGGAGCACCTTCCTGCCTTCCCGCTTCCTTGGCTGGGGCTGCACCTTAGTCTGCCTCCACCTTCACATGGCCTCTCTTCTGGGCCCTCCAACTACCCCTGTCTTTCTCTTAGAAGGACACCTTTTTCTTTCTTTCTCTTTTGGTGGTGATGCTGGGATTGAACCCAGGGCCTTACATGTGCCAGATAGGTGCTTTTCAACTGAGTTACAATGCTGCTTCTTAGAACCACGTAGGGACAAAGCTCCAAGCATGGAGTTTGCACTTGCTGGCCAGTGCGAGCCCGCAAATGACCTTTCCCAGAGCCCTGGAACTTCTTAGAATCGGTGTGGGCAATTTGCATGCAGGGCACATCAAGGTCACCAGCGCAGCGTGGAGGAAACTTTGCCAAGTTGTGATCTGGAGTGCCAGTGCCAGGCTCTCTGACTCCGGACCCTGTCATCAGCTTGCTGGCTGGCCTGGGGCAAGTGGAGTCCACAGGTGCGATTCAGGTGGGCTGCACTGTGCAGTGTTTTAAAACAGGACCTGTTGCAGGGTGTAGTGGCCCACGCCTGCAATTCCAGCACTTGGGAGACTGAGGCAGGAGGATTGCTCTGCATTCAAGGCCAGGCTGACCTACATAGTGAGTTCAAGGTCAGCCCAAACTACAGCTCAAGACCTTGTCTCAAAAAGAGAAAGGGGCTGTTTTGTTTAGTGCCAACATTTAAAAGTTGAGAAGTACATTATCGTGGGAAAATCCACATTCCTTGACTTCATGAGTGGCCGGATGGCCCAGTTCCCTCAGGTCTTGCAGGCTGAGCAGTGTGTGCTTGGGGACTTTACTGTTCCCTGGAATCTGCTGGTCCCTGCCTGGCCACACTTTGCTGCTCAGCTGACACTGTCTCTACCTGGTTCCTGAGATAGTGGAGTTGAGGCATCCATTGTGTGTCTCCCAAGAAGGAGGGGTACCCAGGGCCACGTCTGGGAAACCAGGAGTGCCCTGGGGCAGGTGTTAGGTACTCGGACCTCCTCTGCCTCTCCCCTCTTCTTGCCTCCTGCCCATCAGCCACTCACTGGTCTCTGGTCCTCTAAAGGAAGTGCTGGACATAGCTGTGCACAGCAGAGATGAGGACTGTGTGTGCATTTGGAGGAAACAAGGCAGGCAGGAGGAGCTGCCACTCATGGTCCTACAGAGTGCTTGCTGGGCTTGCTGGGCCGGGGAGGACATAATAGAGGTAGCCCTGGCTCTGGGGCGGGGCCGCAAGCATTGGGCTGCTCTGGGAAGGAGCTGGAGAACATTCCTACCATGTGGCTTGGGTCCGTGTGTTCTCATTTGCTGCTGTGGGGACATAAGGATGGCGACTTCCTTGGCCTAGTCCGGTGTTGGAAGGGTACAGACCTGGGTGGAGCTGGCAGGATGACTCTGCGGGAACACTGGGCCACCATGGGGAGAGTGAGGTGGTCGGCAACCATAATGAGGATGTACGGCAGAGCGGGAGGACTGAGCTTAGCTAGTGTGGACGAGCTGGGGAGCTGGACAAAGCCAGGGCCTGGGGCCTTGACTTCAGAGACAGACCAGGCACATTGATCAGGTGCTCCCTGCCTCAGTTTTCCCATGATACCAAGGGAATAATATCCTTCATGTCACAGGTTGTTGGAGGAGTGAGTGGGACCCACCTCGGTAACCCCACACTTTGCCAGTCGAAGTCCCAGGGCCAGGTGTTGGGGTGCCCTTGATGCAGTATCCTTCTTCAGCGATTCTCAGTGGTGACAGCTGTGGTCATGGGTGTCTTGTCGTGCCCAGCCCTGCAACTGGCAGTGGTGGTGCTGATTGCCGACGGTATCTGTGTGCTGTGGGGGAAGGTGAGAGTGAGGAAGCCAGAAGAGGAAACCCAAGGCTGCCTGTGAGCCAGAGGCATCCTTCTGTGGATGCGTCCAGAGGGACGCATGCACAGGCCATGTCATGGCCATGGCAGAAGGTAGAGGCCAGCGTCCTGGCCTGTCCTATCCAGTGTCTCTCAGCCAGACCTCCCAGCCATCAGTCCCTGCAAGTCCTTCAGAGTGGTCCTGCCGGTTCTCTGGCATCCTGACTACTCCCCACCATGTTCTTTAGCACAGACCAACCACATGCCTTGTCCCCTGCTGACCACTCATCACGTCCTCCTCTCTCTTTCAGCCTTGAAGAGATCTTTCGAGGTTGAGGAGGTCGAGCCACCCAACTCCACCCCAACTCGGAGGGTCCAGACTCCGTTGCTCCGCACCACCGTGGCCAGCTCCACCCAGAAATTCCAGGAGCTGGGTGTGAAGAACTCAGAACCCACTGCCCGCCATGTAGACTCCCTAAGCCAGCGCTCCCCCAAACCCTCCCTGCGAAGGGTGGAGCTTTCGGGGCCCAAGGCAGCCGAGCCTGTGTCTCGGCGCACGGAGCTCTCCATTGACATCTCCTCCAAGCAGGTGGAGACCTCAGGCGCCACTGGCCCAGCACGATTTGGGCTCAAGAGAGCTGAAGGGTTGGGCCACAAGACGCCAGAGCCAACCCCTCGGAGGACGGAGATCACCATCGTCAAGCCTCAGGAGCCAGCCCACCGCAGGATGGAGACCCCCACCTCCAAGGTTCCCGAGGTGCCCGTTGCCCCTACCATCGATGCCGCCCCAAAGAGGGTTGAGATCCAGATGCCCAAACCAGCTGAGGCACCTGCCTGTCCTCTCCCATCCCAGACCCTGGAAAATTCTGAGCCTGCCCCAGTGTCCCAGCTGCACAGCAGGCTGGAAGCCAAGCCAACGGTGTCTGAAACCCTGCCCAGGAACCAGGAGGGTGAGTGGCAGAGCACAGGGTCCTCCAGGCTGCAGGGTTGGGGGTGGGGCTTTGCTGTGGGGTCCTGGAAGAAGCTGAATGCAGGTGGGGGAGAAAGGGTGGAATTCGTAGAGCCATGGCCTAGGACTTGGGGAGTGTGACTGGCTCCCTGTCCCCAGGAGCCACACCAAAATGCAGCCAGTGGCACATCAGTGAGACAAGAATCTCTGGGTTGCCAGGGGCCTCCTCTGTTAGTCAGCATGGGCCATGGTGGGGCCCCTGAGGTGTGGTCCTGGGACAGTGAGTACCTGGAAGGTGCGAGACTGGTGCTTCAAATAGGAACTCTAGGGGGATCTCTGGGGGCATGGGACGTGGTGGGCTTGAGCACCGCAGGTGGGCCCGTATTCTAGAGACTCCTGGGCTAGCAGATGGCCTTACGGGAGGCGGGCCCTGCTCAAGAGGAGCTGCAGGCTGCCTGCGAGGAAAGCACTTGTATCCCACTCTGGTTTGCACTGGAGGGTCCTCTTGTGTTGACTGTGCTTGGCCTTCATTCTCATCCTCTGCCTCCCCAGTGG
Source organism: Dolichotis patagonum (assembly GCA_004027295.1). NCBI lineage: Eukaryota > Metazoa > Chordata > Mammalia > Rodentia > Caviidae > Dolichotis > Dolichotis patagonum. The sequence continues at coordinate 27,047 of PVJX010016713.1, read as the reverse complement.
GGAATGTGCCAGGATTTTATGGCTGAGGGCCCAGCCTGCACACAACTGTTGCAGGGGAGGTAGGCGAGCGGCTGAGCAGTGCTCTTGTAGAGCTCAGACTCAGAGTTGTGAGGTGTGGAGAGCTTGCAAGGAAGATGGCACCATGCCATGGGGACCTGGGCCTTCTTGGGACCACCGGGGCAGAGCAATACTGTGGCCATTCTTAAAGGGCCGTGTCCAGAGTTCTCTGCCCCTTGAAGGTTGAGTTCATTTCTGGACGTGGAGTCAGAATTCCATAAATGTTTGGTAAGCGTTCTTTGGCTTAGATGACCTGAGCAGTCTTGGTTTTGGTTTACCTTATTATTACTATTTTTAACCGTGGTGCATATGCCTAACGTAAAAGTGACCATGTGCGCTGTGCTGAGGTGAGTACCTGGTAAGCACGTTCAAAGTGTTGTGCCATCATCCTCACCCTCCACCCCCAGAACTTTCCACATACCAGAGGGAAACTCTGTCCCCGTTTAACACCTCCTCCCTAATCGTCTGTCCCCTAGGCCCTGACAACCTTGTAAGTCTTTCCATTTTTCTGAGTTCGATGACTGGGGCATCATGGAAGTGGCATCACACAGTGTCTGTCCTGTTGTGTCTGGGTTTCCTCCTCGGCACGATGCCCTCTATTCTCATCCACGTCGTGGCATGTGTCAGGACTTCCTTCCTTCCCGGGGCTGGGGGTGCCGGGCTGGTTGTGTGGCACACACTTTCTGTCCTCATCCTCTCTCTGGTGGACGCCCGGCTTCTTCCAGCGTCTGGATGTTGTGAATACTGCTGCTCTAGCTTGGGCGTGCACACAGATCTTTAAGTCCTGGCTTCGGGTCTTTTGGTTTTCCTTTGGGAATGAGGCTTTTCCGGTGTTGAGTGGGTATGGAGGGAAGCCTGGGGCTTGGGTGCAGACGGGTGTGGAGATCTGCGCTCTGAAGCTTTACTCTGCATTCCCAGGTATCACTGCACTGGGGCAGCTAGGGGCTCCTGGGCCTTGTCAGGCTCTTCCCAGCCTTGGATGCGCCTCTGTTTCTCGCATCTCTCTAAACCTGAACCTTCAGAGGTCTCTACCCGTCAACCCAGACTCAGTGGTCCTGGGTGCAGGTGTCATGGTGTCAGGGCAAAGGTGTGTGCAGAGAGGCCAGGAGCATTTCCTTTCCCTCACCAGCTTCTGTGTCCAGGCCCTTTATCTGATCCGCCACCGGATACGCCCCTCCCAGGCTGAGGTGTTCACACTCTGCTGAGTCAAACAGGATGTGGTTGGGACGACACTGGCCCCAGATCTCTATGACAGTTGGCGCTGGATGCAGCGGGAGGTGGTGCAAGCTCTGAGGGACAGGTCAGTGGGGGAGGGGTGTCTGCTCAGGGCCATAGCCAGGGGACACATGAGAGGATGCCCATCTTCCTCTGGTGGACACAGCTCAGCCCCTATTTTGCACAGAGACATTAGCTATGGGCAGGATGGGGAGGGGCAGTGACAGGATGTCGTGGGAGCCTGCCCTGAATTTAGGATGCAGCTAGCCAGGAGGGGAGCTCTGTAAGCCCATGAGTGGTGGAACTCCTCTGTGTGTAGAAGGTAAATGTGCTGAGAGCAGACTGTGTGCACACCATTGGTGACCCAGAGCCCTGTGCCTGGACAGGGGCCCAGCATGTGGGGAGACAGCCGGGGCCAACAGCCCGGAGTACCTGCACAAGGGAGGGGTGAACCAAGGGTGCTCTTCTCCTCAGGGTCCTGCTCAGAGTCTCCCCCAGTCCCCACCCTCCTCCAAGGCCCCCCCTTCTCCCTCTTCCTCTTCTCTGGCCTCAGCTGCCCCATCCCCGGGGCCTAGTCCTGCTTTGCCCCTGCTGGCTTCCTGCCTTTTCCTACAAACCCAGTTCTTGCCTGGGCCCTCCGTGAGGGCTGGGTTGGAAGTGCCCAGTCCCTAAGCGCTTCTCTGCATGTTCTCCTTAGCCATCCTGGCCCAGCACCAGGTACAGCTGGTGTCGCCTGGGGAGGGTGGGGAAGGACGGTGTGTGACTCAGCTTTGCTGTTGCCTGAGAGGAATTTAAGGAGGGAAGTTTGTTTGGCTTCTGCTTTCAATCCAGTATCACCTGGCTCTGGGCTGTGGTCTGCAGCAAAGCTGCTTACCTAAGGCAGCCAGGAGGGAGAGAGAGGAAGAGGCAGCTAGGAAGGGGCTGGGCATAGCCCTGCGTCCCTCCCTTCAGCCAGATCCCACCTCCTAAGTGCCTGCCACCTGCTGGTAACGATAACCTGTCAGGTTAAGAACCCCTCAATGGCAATCCACCGATTGAGACACTGGTGGCAAGACACTGATAGAGTCCCTGTGCTCCAGTTTCCCCCCCAAGTCCCCTCCGCTGAGCCCTTCCTGGGACATTTCAGATCCAGACCTCACGGGAATCTCGGTGCCCTTGAATTAGGCTCTTGCCCCTCTAATTTGCATCCCTAGGTTGGGGTCTCCTAGGGGCCTAGCTGAGCAGCTCCCAGACTGACCCTAGAACAGCACCGGTGAAACCTATTCCAGCCCGGAGCCTGTGTATTCCTGCTCACTCACCAGGGCCCTGCTCGGCTCTCACAAACCTGCTCCCCAGTGTCACTGCCCCCCCACGCCTTCCTCACAGCCCCTCTGCCCGGACTTCCATCCTTCTTTTACATCATTGCTTTGCTAAACTCATATGCATCCCTCTAGCTCCTGTGCAGTTTTCCTAAGGCCAAAAGTAGCCTCACTTCCTCTGACTGCTGAGCACTTTTGCATTTTACTCCTGGGAGGACCTGGTGTTCACCTTGAGATGTAAATTTTTTGTGTATTTTTTCCCTCTGCTAGACTCTTTTTCCATATAAATATAGTTTTTCAAATTACAAAAAGTAATATACTACCCTTCCCCTAAAATACAGAAAATACAGAAAGTAGAAATTCTAAATTCTAAAATTTCCTGTAAGCCAGGGTTATATATCCTTGACATTTGGGGTCCATGTTCTTCCCAGCTGTGTCACATCCCAGCCCCAGCCTAGGTTCCTCGAGGAGTTGTTGTCTTTATTTTTCCTAGAGAATCTCATGAGACAGCATGGTAGGTGCTCAGGTATTGGAGTGACCCGTGTGGGTGGTGAGAGGCAGACAGCTTTGGGTGGCCCTCTAAGGTGCAGGTGGGGACCCAGGGACTCCCATGGGCTCCTGGGATTGAGACTATGCTTCTCTCACTGGGTTTCTCCTACCTAGGGGCTGGCCGCTCTCCCGGGGCTGGTTAGGGGTGGGGTGGATGTGCAGAGAACTCCAGGGATTCTCTGGGCAGGATGTTGGCTTGCGGTGGGGTTCCTGGTGGGGTAAACATTGCAGGAGAGAAAATGGAAATCCTAGATGCTCGAAAAGGAAATGGGGGAGATGGGTGGGGAGCCAAGGGCAGGTCTGAGCTGCCCACCTCTGTGCTTGCCAGGGCTGAGCCTTGTGCTGTCCATGGGGCTCTTGGTGTCCAAGGTCAGCCTGTCCCTCCACTTGGCAGCTTCCTGTGGCCCTTCGGGGTCATCACGGTCCTCTCTGTCCCTGGGTGGGGCTGGGCTGCAGAACCAGAACCCAGCCTTGCGGGTGGCTGCTGGTTCCACCTCCCCCACCTCGGGGCCACCCCCCTCTGGCTCCACTGTGACAGCAGCCAAGTCTCCCCAGGGCTGCCTTATAAGGCAGGTGCGGTGCTCTTCCTGGGTCTGGTGCCTGCCTTCTCAAGCCCGCAAGGAGGCTGGGCTCCTGGGCGTCTCCTGGCCCCGCCCGGGAGCTGGCGTCTCCCCTCCAGCCTCAGTTTGTGCAGCTGAAGAATGGGGGAAGGTCAGGGCTAATGCCCTGGGCCCTGTGCCCTGGTGCGCCAAAAAGGGTGTCCCTCTGTGGTTTCCTGGAGTTGCTTGTGACCGTGGGCCCGAGATGGGGGCAGATGCAGCCACGTTTCCCTTTGACTCAAAATACTAGAAATGTTCCTGTTTGTGGGTAAAAGGTGGAGGGAGGTGGCGTCTAGCCCAGGCTGAGCCAGTCATAGTGGGCATGGTTCCTGGCATGGGAGGGGTGGCCTGTCTGCCTCTCAAAGGTCCCTGGGTCAGGCCCTGGGTTTAGGGTGGGGGCAGACAGGAACCAAGGGGGAGGGTGCTTAGGATGGACAGCTGCGAGCACAGTGTGGCATTGACAGGGCTCATCAGGCGCAGGGTTCCCTGAGACCCCTAGGTCTCACTGTCAGCCAGGCCAGGCTGGAGAGGACTCAGTATGTCCCCTAGGGCTCCTGGGCGAGGATCAGAGTGTGACATGGGAGAGGCTGACTGACCATCTGTGACTGGGGTAGGGCGTGCCCTTGGTCCATACACAGTCCCTTGTATTTAGAGGATGCCCCCCATTCACATACCTCACAGGGTCCCTCTGACCTCAGTGGCTGCAGAGTCCCCAGTGGTGGGTCTGTTTCATCCCCAGCGGTGGACTTGGGTGGAAGAACTGGTTTGTGTCAGATAAGACACATAGAGAGAAGACGTGCCGTGTGGCCCAGCCTGGGCCAGGCCTGCAGAGCCCTCTCTGTGGGTCAACGAGATTCCACTTCTGGAGAGACGCAGGCCCTGTCCCAGGATGCCCGCTCCTCCCACGCTATGACTGGGAAGGTCCTTGCTTCCAGCCCTTGGTGAGCGTGACCAGCACTCCGAACTCTCCTCCTCTGGAAGTGAGTCCCCCCCCCCATCTCAGAACATCCTGGTGCTGTGCAGACACTGGGGGTCTGCAGCAGGAGGTCCCTTGTGTTGGGAGCAGGGGCCCTTGTGGCCGAGGGGTGGCCAGGCCAGGTGGGTCTCCTTCAAGGTAGGGAAGGATGAGAGGTAGTGAGGACAGATCCTGGCTCTGGGGCCCAGGATAAAGAGCCCCTCCCCTGACCAGCTCACCCAGCTGTCTGCCAAGCCCAGGGCACAGTGGTAAGGGGGCGGGAATGCGGCCCAGCAGCTGCGGAATACCTTAAATAGAGCCAGCGCAGCTGCGGCTGGTCCTGCTCCCAATCTGTGGGCTCCACTTTCTCTTCCAGTTAGATTATTTCTTTGCTTGCTGATTTTTTTCCTTCCCTTCCTTCTTTCTTCCCCCCACCTTCCTCCCTCCTTCCTTCTCTACCACTCTTTCTTCCCTTCTTCCTTCTCTTTTTCCCTTCATCCTTTCCTGTTTTCTTTTTTCTTTTTGCAGTGATGGGGATTAAAGTCAAGGCCTGAAGTATGCTAACAAGCAAACAGTCTATCGCTGAGCTACATTCCTAGCTCATTTTATTTTATTTTGTTTACTTTTTGTATTGGGAATCAAACTCATGACCTTGTACTTGCCAGGCAGGTGCCGTGCCCCTAAGTTATATCCCTTGTCCTTGTTTATTTTATTTTAAGGGAAGGTCTCCCTCAGTTGCCCAGGTTGGCCTTCAGCTTGTCATCTTCCCACTTAACCCTCCCAGTGCTGGGATTACAGGTGTGTACCACTGTGTCCAACATTTCTTTTTAGAAGAGCTCTTTATGGGTCTTTATTATAACTGGCACAAGTATTTTTCCCCAGTTGTTGACTTTTTCACTTACGTTGTTCTCTTCCAAACAAAACATTTCAGGCTTATGTTGTTAAGTTTCTTGTTTTTACTTTTAGCTTTTGGAATTCCTGCCCTGCTGCATTCCAGAATTATGGAAAAGAATTTTACCCATGTTTTCTTCTAGTACTTCTATGGTTTTATTTTTATGTACTGAGGTTGTGAATCCATTGGAATTTATTTCAATGTAAGCATTAAGGTAGGTCTCTATCAAGAGGTCTGCCTGGTCCTTATCTCGGTCCTGGAAGTTTATCTTTGTAATTCCTTGGAAATGTATTTGGAATTCCAATAAGTTAATTTCAATCTACCACTTCCAGTGCATTCCATGGCAAGAATAAAAACATTAAGACATATTTATAGTTATGGGGAACCAAGGGGGTCTTTTTAAAAAAATTTTTTTATTTATTTTAAAAGGAAGCAAAATTAAACACAACAAAACAGAACAGAATGGAACATAAAAAAGCATAAATTTCAAAGCAAGACAACCAGAGATCTTCACTATCTGTCATATTATCTCGTTTTCTTTCAAATGGTTGTCCTTATCTTTGCATATGGAGAGCTCATACTAAATAACATAGTCAATCTTTTCACAAGATGTGTAGTTCACTGGCTCCCACTTGCTAGGCAGGGGGAGGGGGGAGGGGGAGGGGGGACAGGATGACATGAGATGTCAGCATTCTATCGCTGAGCTACATTCCTAGCTCATTTTATTTTATTTTGTTTGCTTTTTGTATTGGGAATCAAACTCATGACCTTGTACTTGCCAGGCAGCCCACACGCAGGCAGGAACACAGTCGCCCCCCCCCCCCGACAGGAATAGTTCCTTTTTCTCCCTGTATCCCAATTCAACCACATGGTGCAGGTCCCGGATGCGCCAGGGTCTCTCTCCTTTGGGCCGCCGAAAGTCTGCCACACTCTCAGCCACCCCCAGAGAGCGGGGGAGTTCCTTGTTCTCCTGGCACCCCAAGTCAACTGCACAGTGCAGGTCCCGATGTGCCAGGGTCTCTCTCCTTTGGTCTGCCAAAAGTCTGCCACACTCTCAGCTGCCCCCAGAGAGGGGAGGAGTTCCTTGTTCTCTCGGTACCCAGAGTCAACCTCACAGTGCAGGTCCCGATGTGCCAGGGTCTCTGTCCTTCAGGCAACCGAAAGTCTGCCACACTCTCACCTGCACCCAGAGAGAGGGGTAGTTCCTTGTTCTCCTGGCACCCCAAGTCAACCTCACGGTGCAGGTCCCAACGTGCCAGGGTCTCTCTCCTTCGGGCTGCCAAAAGTCGGCTACACTCTCAGCTGCCCCCAGAGAGGGGAGAAGTTCCTTGTTCTCCTGGCACCCTGAGTCAACTGCATGGTGCAGGTCCCGATGTGCCAGGGTCTCTCTCCTTTGGGCTGCCGAAAGTCTGCCACACTCTCAGCCGCCCCCCAGAGAGGGGAGGAGTTCCTTGTTCTCCCGGCACCCCGAGTCAACTGCACTGTGCAGGTCCCGACGTGCCAGGGTCTCTCTCCTTCAGGCAACTGAAAGTCTTCCACACTCCCAGCTGCCCCCCAGAGAGGGGAAGAGCTCCTTGTTCTCCTAGCACCCCGAGTCAACCGCACTGTGCAGGTCCTGAGGCACCAGGGTCTCTCCCCTGCAGGCCCCTAAAGTCCGCCATACTCATCTGCTATCTCTTTCTGATGAATTGAGCATTCCATTTCCAAAGTTCTGAAATGGCCAACAGACCACAGAAAGAATTCTCTTTAGGCTCCTGTTTGAAACCAGCAGCTACAGCGATCTGCTGGCCTTGCTTCAGGGCCATCCAAGGGGGTCTTAAGTCCAGCCAAGATGGTGGTTGACCAGAACAAAGGCCTTGACCCAGGGCTGGACCTGGATTTTATTAATTCATGAAGAAGGGAGTGGCTTGGGGATGAGTGACTGTGAGAAGGGCAGGAAATAAGTGAGTGCTGTGAGCTGGGCTGGGTGGGAGACCTGAAAGCCCCTCTGCATATGCAGAGAGAAGGGTGTGCAGACAGACTGATCTGCATAACACAACTGGGGGAGCATTTCATGTTCTTGGGTCTTCATCTCTGATGTGTAAACTTTTCTCCCTTGGGAAGTCATAGCCTCTTTTCTCAAGGCTTGCTCCCAGTGGACAGCCCTGGAGGCGTGGCTCTTTATCACGCCTGGCTCAACCATGTTTTTTGGGAGTTACGAGGCAGGGAAACAGGGATTCCATGTCAGCACCTCAGCCGGCCCTGTTTGCATTGCTTAGAGCCAGTTGTAGGGGTAAAGAAATGCCCTCACCAGCTCTCTACCTTTCAGTACATGAAGCTAGGGCCAGGTTGAGCCAAAATGGAGGTAATTGCTCTTTATTCAAGGACAGTCTTCCGGGTGGTCCTCCACAGGGGTCCATGGGTTTTGCATTGATATATGCAGGGAGCTCATGCCGTACCACAGCACATGGGCTGTGCACATGTGCTATTTTTTTTTATCACTTTTGCTGTCCGTATTGTGCTGGCTTTGCAAAAATAGTTTGGATGCATTTCTTTTCCCACTCTGTCCTGGAGCACTTTCACAACAGCACAATCGTCACTTTGTTAAAACTTTTAAAGAATTTATGAGTGAAAGCCTCTGAGACTGATACTTTTGTGGGCATCAAGTACTTTGAAAAATAACCGAATTTTTTGCCACGGGTCTGTAAGTTTTGGGGTTTTTTCCTCTTCTTAAATTTTGTTTTTCCTCCAGGAAAAATCATCTTGTGGCCTCTTAAAATCCCCGCAGTTGTTCAGAGGTGGTTCTGCAGAGGGATGATTCACACTATCACCCCCTGCTCAGCAGCAGCACTGGGCCTAGCGTTATCTGGAGAAGGATTGCACAAAGATGCCCCGAGGATGCTGGAAATGCTGCTGTACATCTGTAATCTCAGCACTTGGAGAGGCTGAGGCAGAATTGAGCCCAGCCTGGGTATCTTGGCAACCTGGTGAGACTTTGCTTGAACACCTATAATAAGAAAGGCTGGGGATGTAACTTTGTGTAAAAGCTCTGGATTCAATCCCCAGTACTGAGAAGGAAAAAAAATATACCCCAGAGAAGGCGATGCCCTGGGGCCCTCTGTTTGTAAGCATGTGTGTGTGGTACAGTGTGACTTCTCAGGGGAGGGCTGGTCCATGGGGCCCCTGAACCCCAAGGAGAGAATCCCTCATCTGAACCGCTGGTGTCTGAAGGACTGGGAAACTGAGTCTTGGGAGTGAAGAGGTCCAGCCAGGTAAAGGACTGTTTGATCTCAGAAACCTGGAGTAGCTTAGAAAGTTGCTTAGAAATATGTCTACACCATGAACCAGCACACGTGTACCACCTGTAGTTGATGTGCATGCATGTAGTATCCAAATGAAATAAGATTTCCACAAAATAATTCTTACCTTTACTGTGTACCTGTGCACTCTGGTATTTCCTATTATTCTTTTCCCTTTCTTGTTTCGGAAAGAGGGAAGTCTTTTTAAAACTCTTCTAAAAACAATTTTATTGAGATATAATTCGTCTCCCATACTGTTTACACATTCTGTGGTTTTCTGTCAGTACAACTCATTTTAGGAAACTTTTACTATCTCAAAAAGAAGCCTTTAGCTGTCACCCCCTGCCCCATCCCTAGGCAGTGCCCCATCCCTAGACCCGTGGCATCTGGAAGTAGGAATCATTACGGACTCTCTGTCTATGGATTTCCTCTCTGGATGTGTTGTATACATGGGGTCCTGCACTGGGGGTTGTGTCTGATTTCTTTCATTGGGGACCCTGTCTCCAAGATCTGTCCACATTGTCACATGTATCAATACTCCATTCTTTTTTATGGTCAAATAATACTCCATTGTGGGTAGATTCTGTTTTTGTTTATATACTCACAAGTTGACTCTAACACTTGGGAAGAGTCAGAAGCAGTTACCAATGACCAACTTTGAATTTATTATAGATTTCTAATTCTTTGCCTTCCTGCCCAGACTTTGAAATGATTGCCTTCTAATCATTGTAGCATTCTCTCATTGAAACATTCAGATAGGGGCTAGGCCACAGTGCTCCCCACACTCGTGAATCAAATGCCAAAAAGAATTAAACATTTGATCATTTTCATCAGATGCATTGCAGCAAGATTGACAGCTCTGTGCTTGTTCTTGCTGGTGGCTGTAAAGCAGGGTTTTAGAAAGTATATGCATCTCTTTGATCTGAAAATGATGCAATTGGAATGAATGAGATTAAAATACTAAAAAGATAAGTGAGATTTAAAACAGTAAAGATGCATGAACAGCTGCTATGTTGTTTGATCTGGGACCGTAAGTGGCTTAGTCTACACGGGACAGAATCTGTGTCCCTGTGAAGCTTCACACTCATCAGGGGTGGAGCCAGACACTGCCTGAAGAGGTCCCCAAAGAGGAGGTGGGGACCTCCACTCACCCCACGGAAGGATAGGTTGTAGGTTTCCTGACTTCCATCATAGAAAAGAGTTGCAGGGTAAGTAGTCAGACACCAAGAGATTCACCAAGAGAGAACTCTATCCTCAGAGAAGTGCGGTGCTCACAGTAAGACCACTGTCGTCTGGGACTGCGAGTTTTCTGTGACCTTTGGAGGTGTCATCAACATGGGAGATCTGGAGGTGTGTTCCTAGTCCCTGTCGGGTACCATCTGATGGGCTAGGTTAGAACAGAAAGCACTGCTTTCTTGAGGCTGGCAGTTTGGGGAGGCTGATTTACAGGTGGAAGGCAAAGGGCCAAGTTTTAGGCTTGTTATCTCTTTAGACCCTCCGGGATTCTTTGATGGGCTAATGTTTCCCAGTGCATTTCCTAGAAGCTGTAATTCTCTGAAAAATATATTTTTAAAATTATAATTTTTCGTGACTCGTTTTTACTAATCTTTATTTCTGCTCTGCCACCTCGGGGGAGACCTGTAGTGAACAAGTTAGACACATAGAGGGAGGGCGGTGGCGAGGAGGATTAGAGATGAAACAGGAACAGCTGCTGGCTGGGGAATTACTGGTGGCATCAGAATGGAGGTTGTGACTGGAGGTGGGGTAGTAAGGATTTGGGGGTGCCTGTGGCACCAGGAAGTGGGGAATCAAGGTGAGGAGAATGGAGCCAGCGGGGAAACCAAGTGAGCCACCCACTGTAGTGCAAAGGTTAAGGGGTTCCTGCAGGCTTGCAGAGATGTATAGTGTTGCAAAGTGATATTTTTACTGTTTTTTGCTGTGTTAGAGATCAAACCTGAGCCTTGCATTATAGGCAGGCTGTCTGCCGCTGAGCTACACCCCAGCACTAATGTAAAATTTAAAAACAATCAAAATTATGCGTCAGAATTCCATGATGAGCAAATACCAGATGTTTAAAGAAAGACAGAGCCCAGCCTGCACACGCATCGCCCTGCCTCGTTCTCCTGGTCCTGATCGCTGGTCCAAGAAAGCTGGGGTTTGCAGAGCTAATAGGCTCAGCTTTGAACCTGGTGAGGTAGCCTGCCTGAGAAGTGGGGGCAGATTCCGGGGGTCTGTGCCTGAGGGCTGGAAGCAGCTCTTGCGATGAGGACAGATTGGAGCAGTTTCTGTGCCCTTTACAACCTATACTTCGGCAGTGGACATCTGGTACCAGCACCAGGCACTGACCGTCTAGGCGGACGGAGAGGGAGGGTGCTCTCTGTGCCCCAAGAACCAAAGGAAGCAGAGGGTTAGTTAATAAAGGGGTTGAGGGCCTCTGAGGCCCCTCTGAGAAGCAGTGGTGGTGGCCATGGGTACACAGTGGTTGGCAGGGCAAGAGCATCTTTGCGTGATGGGTGCTCCCTGGCATGGGCTGCCCTGTGTAGGAGCTGAGGAAGCCATTGCAGGCAGGGCACAGAAGGACCCCCTCTTGTCCCGGTCCCTTAAAGCACAACCGAGTGCATTTGTGGCTTGTGAGGTTCCCTTGGTTCAGGGACCATCCCACCCCACACTAAGTCTCCGACTGCTCCCTCAGGGTGCCCATGCTCCGGGATACAGGGTGCCCAGACTTGCAGGCACCTCATCTGTGTGGCCAGGATGAGAGGGGGATCCTGACCTTGTGAATGCGTGTGTGCCACATTTCCATGCACCCTGAGAGAGCACTGGGCTCACCTTCCGCATCGGGGGCGGGCTGGCCATTGGGTATTCCTGTTACCTTATCTGTACAACAGAAATAACAACAGGGTGTTACGAGATGACTTTTGAGTTAAGAGTTGAGATTTGGAGCCAGGCAGCCTTTATCTGAGCATGGGCCTTACCACTCTTGGCCTGTGGTCTTCGGCTGCTGCCTCAGTTTCCCCATTTATAGAGCCATCTCATTGAGTTACTGGAGGGTAAATGAGGTACCTGGAGCATTGTGATTTTATTATTGCTGGGTTGGACATATAGGGCTACTTACTAGATAGCAGTGTTTTTATTACTGATCTTCTGCATGTGTTGGCCCCAGCAGCCATTCACAGTTCTCAGGAGATAATAAGAAAGTGGAGGAAGCAGAGGGCTTTACGGAGCATCAGTATAGCCCTTGGGCACTGTGACATCTAGGACATACAAGTTAGTGCTGGCCTCAGACAGCTGGGCTGGGACCTGTAGACAGTTGGGAAAGCGGTGCTTTCTGCCACTGCGTGGCCAGCAGCTCTTTCCACCATCCTCCAGCTCTGCTGCGCTGATGCCTTCCAAGGCCTCTACGCTTCCTTGTGACCCTGCGGAAGCCTCCAAATGCTTCACCAAAGCCACCTCCCACTGGGGGCTCCCTGAGCTGGCAAAAGGGGCCCCTTTGAATCACTGCTTCTGTGATCATTACTGTGTCCCCCCCAGGCTGGACTGAAACCCACTGTGTGGGTAAATCTGGTCTGAGCTAAAGGATGAAAGAGCCGCAGGTGAGAAGTTAACTGTGGAATCCACAGCAGGGAAGCAGGCACAGCTGGCTGCCATGTTCCCTCCCTGGTCTCCCAGCATGCCAGGAACTCCCTGTGATCTATTCCTTTGGCTGCCCCAGCCCAGGGTGAGGTGTGCTTTCACCTCATGCTGCTGAGACAGGAGACCCCAAAACCCCCAAGGGGCAGGAGGATGCTGCTGTTTGCATAAGAGAGCTGTGGGGGCTGGGGTGATTTCCTACTTGGAAACCTGGCCTCCTGCTATGGCAGAACCAGGGGTCCCTCTTGTACCCAAGGATGGAGAGCACTGGCTGAGCATGTGCGCGTCTCACACCCTGCCAAGGGGGTGCTTTGTGAACTGGGAGACACACTAGAGGGGGGTGTATTCATCAGCTTTCCCATTTCTGAGACACAATATCCAACATCCCCACTTTAAATGAGAGGTGTAATTTGGCTCATGGTTTAAGGAGATTCAGTCCATGGTCACCTGGCTCCAAGGCAGAGGCATCATGGCGGAAGGGTGTGGTGGATCAAAGCTTGCTTGGTTCTTGACAGTGAGGAAGCAGAGCAGAGAAACAATGCTGGAGAGGACAGGAGCCAGGGCCAAACATAGACCCAAGGCCATGCCTCCAAGACACACTCGGGAGTGTGCTCTAATCTTCTAGGTGTTTCTTAATCTAATAAAGTTACATATGAAGATTAATGATCACAAGGGGCTGCTGTCTGTAGCAGTCACCAGCATTCCCAGCAGTGCGTACAGAAGTGGCCCTGCACCTGCCTCTGACAGGGCAGGGTGGGGAAGGTGGTCTGCTGCCTGCGTCTGGGAGGAGGAGGGGTTCTCTTTCTAGACCTGGAGGTTCCTCTTGGAAGCTACCCCTTCCTCCCCTGGGTCTGGTCTAATTTCAGGCCTGCCCTCAGCAGCGGCTCCCTGCCCATCCGCTGACTAATGCTTATCTGATGCCTGATGGGGAAAGCAGGTCTTCATCACGTTGGGCTCAGGTTACAGGAGTGGAGGCCTTTCTGGAAGCCAGGCCCCACATAGCACCAACTCCGTCGCTGACCACCCAGATTTCAGGCAGCCTGGCCCCCCAGGGTCCCCAGGTAACTTCAGCAGGGTGGTAATGTAAGGACAGGGCTGCTGTGGTTTTCTAGCATGGGGCTCCACTTGGGGATACCACTGAGGACAGTGTGATGGAGGAGCCAGGTCTTTGGTTGGAGAGGAGGGGGATCCCCTGTATCCCCTGTCTATCCTCTGGGTTCAGTGGACCTTCCCCAGGCTTGAGCATAGGGGTGGCAGGACACTTGTCATCTGCTGTGGGAGATGCCCTCTTTTCTAGAGACCCCCCAGACCCTGGAGATGTGACAGGGTCCTGCTTTGTTCCTGCAGCATCCAGGGAGTCTTGCCCTGCCCTGTGTCCCCAGGAAGTTGGCCAAGTGGGGGGCACACTTGGAACACGCACCTCCACTCTGCCAACGCTATCAAGAGACCCACTGTTGAAGCAAGGCGGAGAGGTCTGCCCCGGCCGAGCGTCAAGCTGAGCTCTAGACCCGGTGTCGCAGGAAGCAGCAGGCTCAGGGAGCACGTCCTTGCTCACGCAGCACGCATGTTCTTGGCAGATACCTGGCTCAGCTCTCCCGCGATGACATGGGATCTCTGGTCCCCGCCAGCCTGTGTACTGAGCCTGCCCTGTGTGAAACCGCACCACCTGGGCAGTGTGCAGACTGTGCCTTCTGCCTGTGAGACATTCGGATCCGTTGATGGGCCATGCGGTTCCACACAGAGGGCCTGGAATACTCAGCCCTGGTGTGGACGAGGGCTTGTCCCCGTGGGGAGCCTCTGAGCCATCTCTCGGCAATGGCCCTGGGATCTTACTGAGCTCCCAGCTTTTCCTTCTCCCTGTTTCTCCGTCCCTCCCTGGAGACCCTTCCTGGCTGGCTCCTTCCTTCTCCTCTTCCCAAGCCGCCACCTGCTGCCACAAGGGCTCCTTCCATTGAGGCTTCCAGGGCTTCCTGGGCCCTTCTCGGTCTGGGTCATTGGGCAGTAAGTAGTTCCTCACATCCTTGTTCCGAATGACTGCAGGAGGTCAGGGTCCTTTGCTGTCCCCTTCTTCCTAGGTCGGTTTCCCAGCTTAGGCATCAGGGCCCAGAGAGCCGCAGCCACTGGTCCCAGGCCCCGCAGCAGTTGGTGTCTGGATTTGACCCTGGCAGAGTTGGGCTGGTCCTGTGGCCTGGCCAGGCCGTGGTGGGGTGGAGCTCTGTACCTCTGCCAGCCCCCACCGTGGGATACACCCCAGAGGCCCAGAGTGACCACAGGGCCCTACTTGGGCTCCTGCCCTACGGCTCTGCTCTTTCCTTTGCAAGGCGCCACAAGATGACACATTACAAGAAAATCCCTGGTAGGAAGGTGGGGCCCGGTGTTACCTCTGCTCGCTGGGGGCTGAGCAGGACAGACGGAAGGCTGCTGGACCGGCCTCACCTGGCTCGTCCTTTCCTGGCCTTCCCTCCCACCAGTCTATAGGACCGGGGCTATGTGCTCTGTGCCTCCTTGGCTGGGGAGGGGAATGGATTAGAGCCTTCTTGACCTTGTGGCCTCTGGCTCACTTAGCACAGAGCAGGAGACCCTAGCTGCCACTCCCGCTGCTCTGTCCGCTGATTGAGCTCCCTGTCCTTGGGCAGAGTGTCTGAGTGTCCCAGAGCACTTCCCCATGCGTGCACAGGGTGGCTTCTGGCAGGCTCACAGAGGCTTATTGATGGTCCTCGCTGGAGCTGGGAGTGGCTTTTCCACTCAGCTGACTTAGTGCTGAGGGAAGTACAGAGCGAGTGTCTAGGAGACCCTGTGCCTGGCGGCCTCTCCCTGCAGATCGGCCTGTGCTAGGGTGCTGGTCTTAAGTGGATAAAGTGTTACCCTGAGGAGCTGGCAGCTTCCACATGCCCAGGCCCAGGGCCTCCAAGCCCTGCAGATTTTACTTTTAGCTGGTCCCGCTTGCTTCCCGGCGCTGCCCTGGGCTCCTCTGAAGTACATTGCCTGGGCCTCTGCCCAGCCCCTCAGAGCATCAGCGGGACCTCGGGGAGAGAGGCTGGGGGACCTTGTCATCACCCTGTCCTGGAGGTAGGCAGGGTGGCCAGGACAGTAGCGAGGCCTGTGTGGCTTCCTGGGAGGTCAGCCAGTGGGTGCGGCCCAGGAGACGGGGACAGGGACTGGGCTCCTTGTTTTGTCTCCAGGACTCCAGAGCCATTTGAGGGACCGAGTTGTGGAGGAAGGGGAACTTGGAAACCATCTTTCCTCATGACCGGGGCCCCTTTGTGTCCAGGGAACCAGGCCAGCAGTTGAGCTAGAGGACAGGGAAATTGAGGCCCATAAGGCTGGCCCGCAGGAAGTGAGCTGCTGTGAGGTCTCCACCCCAGCCTTCGTCTTCTCCATCTTTGCCCTGGTTCTACTCCCCGGCTCATTTCCTGAGTTCTGGGTGTTGAGTCCCCTGCTGAAGTGTGGCTCGTGTGGCCCTGGCCTCTGTCTCTGGGAAGGGCCACCTCTGCTTTCTCCAGGCTGCCTCCGCTGCAACCCCACTTCCCAGCTCTTCCCCTTTCCCACTGGGGCCCTGATCAAGTCCAGGGCCAGGGAACCAGGAGGGTGACCCGTGAACACCAAGGTCATGCCAGCATCACGACTGAACGATTGGTGGGAGAGGAAAGCTGCAGTGGAAGCCACCAGATGACCCCTCGTAGGAGCAGGAGACCCACCAGCACCCCCAGCCCGGTGCCTCCCCTCTCAGTTCCCCTCTCAACTCCAAGACCCGGGCTGCTCTGACGAATCCTCCCTGAATCAGCTTGCTGCCGCTCATCCAGGCTGCGGAGACATCCAGGGAGCCAGCTGACACATTTGGCCTCGATTATTTGTTTTTTGAGCAGGAATGAAAGGAGAGAGTGAGTAAGAAAGTGGAGGGGGCAGCTGCAAAGTAGAAGGTCAGAGAGAGGGGAGGAAAGATCTGGAAAGTCCAAACATGTGCTTTCCAAGCAGGTGCCAGCGATGAGCTCATGTGGAGGGTGGCCGCCGGCCGAGCCCTGCCTGGGCCAGGAAGGCTCGAGCCTGGGAGCCTGCCCTTGGCTCTCCGCTGCTGTGCTGAGCGCCGAGCACATTTGTTTCCATTTTAGGGACAGTGCGGGGAGGCTGTCATTCCAGTCCTGGCTTTATTAATTTTTCATTAACCATAAATGACCTTTTCTTGCATATGTACTACATACCCCGAGAGCTGGGCCTGAAACCGTGCCACTGCCGTGGGGAAGATGTACTGAAGCACAGAGAGGCTGGGTCACCGGCTGCAGGCCACACAGCCAGAAGCAGTGGACTTCAGACATGGGGCTGTGTGGCTGCTGCACCTGGCTGGTAATGAGGCCCTGGGTTTCTGTGCCCCCAAGACAGCTTGTGGCCAGGCTTCTTGGCCCAGTGGAAGGGTGCGTGGCCCACCACCTCTGGGGTCCCTTTGGTGGTAGGAAAGAGCCTGGGATGAGGCAGTGATAAAGCAAGTGATCTGGCCTGCTAAGGCCCAATGTGACCTTCTAGAAGCCTCTGGAGGGTGGTAGGGGCTGGTCCTGTGTGGTGATCTCTCTGCGTCTTGGCCCCTTGCTTTGTTTGGGACCTTCCACTGTCACTGGCCACAGGAAGTTGACATGGGCCCTGCACGACAGGATAGGATCACAGAGCAGCTCTGTCCATCTGGGATGTTGTGTTGACCATGCGGTATTTGCTGAGTCACCCTATGACTCAGCTGTGTTGTCTGTAAAATAGGTTGAAAGAGTCCTCCTAGCTCTAAGGGTTTTAGGAGGAGCAGAAAGAGGTATCACGCCACAGCTGTCTGTGGAGTGACACTGACTGATGCTTGGCTGGGTCCCTGGTGCTAAGGATGCTGGGGATTGTGCAGGCGTCGCACAGAGGCACTCGGGCCCCTGACCGCTGGGCTCCCAGCCAGCTCGGCTTTCTGTTAGTGGAGAGGAGATGACCAGGACTCTCTTGGGACTGGGTAAGACTGAGTGGCTTCACGTGAAGTCCAGCTCCCTTCTGAGCACCATGGGTACCAGGTCAAAGAGTCCTCTTTCCCTCTCACCCCTCCCCTGGCTGCTCCTGGTGCCCTGTCTTCCCCCAGAGCCCCACTGACCACCACATGACAGGTCGTGAGAACACGGGCCCAGCTGCGGGAGGTTGCATGAGCAGGGACTGAGTATGCTCCAAATGGCCTCCCAGGAAAGACCAGCTGCACAGGAAGTGCAGCCAGTGGCTCCGGAAGCCTCACATCTGGCAGGCTGGATACCCAGGACTGTTGCCGGGGTCTGTCCCGCGTGCAGCCCAGAGTGCTGACTGACCCACACCTGTGGTTCAGAGGGCCACACTGGCCGCAGCCCTTGCTCTTCCCTGGTCTCTTCCCAGCGTAAGGGATGCTGCCCGTGGGCGGCTCTGTGTGGAAGGAGCCTGGCCAGCCCTGTGCACCCCTCAGGCTGGCCTGGTCCCTCCCACTCAGGACCTGGAGCTGCAGCCTGAGGGTCCTGCCATGCTTCTTTGCTGTCTCTGAGGAAAGGTGGGGTTCTCATGCCCCGGGCACCAGGCACACAATGCTGGGGGACTAAGATGGAAGCCCTCACCCTCCCACCCCCATTCAGTGAGTACATGGCAAACAACCCAAAGTTAAACAGTGGCCTTATGACCTGGGAGAGACCTAGGCCTCCTGGAGCAGTGGCTTCTGCTCTGAACGAGAAGCCAGGATGCAGGGTGGGTGTGGAGGATGTGACAGGGCTGGGATGAGCAACAGGAAGCCCTGGGAGCATCGCACCGGAGAAGCATGTGCCTTTTGAGGTTGCCTATGGGCCCAGCCCACCCCTGAGCCACATGGGCCCCCCACTCCTCCCAGCCTGGCCCAGCCACCCAGCTGCCTGGGCCTGGGACCTTTAGGACTCGTCCTTGACGCACATTTGGCAGACATGCAGCTGCTTCCAAAGCAGACCCTGAACCTGAGCCCTCCCCATGTCGCCGCATGGGCTGCTGGGTCTCCACTGCTCCATGCTGCCCCCTGCAGCCCGCCCTGCACGGCAGCCGGCCAGGCCCAGGCAGCTCAGCAGCACAGCAGCACGTGCGCACAGGGCGGCCCCCAGGGGTTGTGCGACCTGAGGAGCTTCTAGGTGGAGAATCCATCCAGTTTCTCCCCACTGGACCCTTCCTGGGACACCAACTCATCGTCCCTTCCTGCCACTGACACCCAGCCTGGCTCTTCCAGGGACACAAAACCCATCACCCATCATGCTCAGGAGGTCTGATGGCTCCCACATTCTGTCCCTGCCTCAGTGCCACAGCCTCGCAGAGGTCTCCCCACCACCCCAGCCAAAGTAGCCCTACCATGCCCAAGGGGGTTTCTTTGAGGTGTGGGCGGGTACCTGAGAGTCTTGTCATTTGCAAGGGTAGGGGCACTGGCTTGCATCGCAGGACCTAGCAGGTCTCGAGGGCTCAGTGAATGCCTGCCGAGCACCAGGGGAACACAGGTGGGAAGGCCGTGTCCCCTGGAGCAGTCAGAGAAGGCTTCCTGGAGGATGGGGCCGGCTTGTCCTCATGGAGGTATCAGGATAGAGGCACAGAATCGTTATCATGGCTTAGCAGGTAGCCATGCTTTGCCCTTGGAAGATTGCTACAGGGTAGTACCCTACCCTGTAGGGTAGGGTAGAAGGGTCAGAAAGGTACCTGTGCTCCTAGGAGTGATGGGTACCTGGCAGGAGGCATAGCCCAGGCAAAGGCCAGCAGTGGGAATGGCACCTGCATGGCCTGGTCCTGAGGCATTGGAGACCATGGCCAGAGCTGCTGCTGGGGAGGCTGGTCCAGTGCAAGGGGTCAGAGTGGGGGGCAGGGGAAGGGGCCTGCTTCACAGGTGCCCTGGCTGTGGCTGAGCTGGGGGATCCCTGGAGCAGGGAGGGTGGGGTGTCCAGAAGGAAGACCTGATGGGTGGGTTCCTGATGGCTGTGGGGACTCACCTTTCCTCCCAGCCTGGGCAGTGAAGCTGGTGGTGGCCAGGCATGGTGAGCTGAGCAGTTTCCACTGCAGGGCTGGCTTCCATCCCCGCTTCATAGCTGCTGGGCACATCGTGTCATGGATTCTGAGGCTAGGAAAAGCTGTCGCTGGGGATGTCAGTCCGAGGTGGAGAGGCCACAGGTGCCACGGATCCCCAGCCTCGTTTCCCCCTCTGCCTGCCCTTGGAGTGCAAGCCCTGAAGGAGAGAGGCCCCGGCAGCACCCCGGCCTGCTGATCCCCGGCCTGCCTAGGTCACTGAGAGAAGTGTTCGTCTAATGGGCACCCTTTGGAGGCCCAGGTCACCTGTTGGTTTGGTTATTCATTGTCATCTGCACCTGCCCCATAACCGTTCTCCAGCATGCCGGCCACCGAGCTCAGCAGTCTCCGTGAGCCCTCGTCGCCATCACAGTGACCCAGGTGGAGCAGAGGGCCAGAGTTGCTGGCCCGTTGTCACCAAACAGCTATCACGCAGTGCCTGGATTGAAGCCCCTGTTGCAGACGGAGCTCAGTAGAGGGGCTGCCAGCTGCCGACAGCCTGGTCCAGGAGGCCGAGCTGTCAGTGAAATGCCAGCTGTGACTTGCACTCGAAACCTTGTGAGAGGCGGCCCTGAGCTGTGTGTGCCACTGCGCCCACTCAAAGGCCGGTGGCCTTGATATCTTCCAGAGACTCCCAGCTTCCTGGGCTAGGAAAGGGCCCCTGTCCCCAGCAGAGCTTGAATTTGCAATCCTCCTGCCTCAGCCTCAGGAGTGGCCAAAATTATAGACATATGCTTCCACGTCTGGCTGGGTCTGTTTTCCTGATTGAAAAATAACCTTCATCTTTCGTGATTTCCAAAAATTACACCTACTCATGACCAAAAAATATTTAATGAGTAATGCTTAGGAAAATGATCATTAATAATTGCATTCTACTGAAATAAGCACTGTTACATGTTCGTGTTTTTCTACATAGACTTAAATGATTTTATTGATTGATTGATTGATTGGTACCAGGTATCAAACTCACGGCCTCGAGCTTGCAAGGCAGGTGCTGTGCTGCTGAGCTATATCCTCAGCTGATTTTTTAAAAATTTTTAAACAAAACCTGAGCTCAGCTGCAGCTCCCTGGCAGCACAGGATCTGCCACTCGCAGCCACTCGTGGATTTTTTCTGCCTTTTGCTGTCAGAAGGAGACTTGCTTCACCTGTGGGAGAATCGAGCCACTTGCTGTGGGAGGGGACCCCCGGTAAAAAGCTGTCTTGGGCTGAGGGGATGTGGAAGCAGGTTGGGGAGCTCCAGCCAGGGCCAGATCCCAGCTGGGGGCGGTGGGCAGGAAATGGCCCCCCTTTGTCTTGCTACAGGTCTTGAGGTAGGGTGAGTGAGACGCTGGCCAGGGCTGCTGGATGAGCTGGGCTCCCAACTGGCCTGAATAAACCAAGCCAAGGCTCCTGACTAACTTGCCCATCTGTAAAGTGGCTGATGGGAAAGTGTGCTCCAGAGCCTACACCGAGTAACAGAGGCATTTGGTGATCAGAGACAAGCGAGGGCAGGCCCATGCTTCTGACTTGTGCTTGGAATGTGAGGTCTTTGGGGTTGGGTCCACTGCTGGGCGCTGTCTCTCCCTGGGGCCTAGTTGGAAGGTGCCCTTGCTGTGTGACTGGAGGCGGGCTGCTCACCCTTTCTGTGGGGTTTCCTGATGTGTTGACGTCAGTGATAGGAAGGACCCAGTGGCCTGGAGAGGCCTGGGGATGTGGTAGGACCCAGTACAGCACTTGCCCTGTGTGAACTTGGGTCAGAACTGCTGCTCAGAGAACATCCTTGGCTTTCAGGACGCTGAGACCTAGCAAAGATGGGATGCTTCTGCTGGCAGCCATCGCAAGCAGAGATAGAGTTGCCGGCTCACAGGGAGCAGCCCCGAGGTTCCCTCTCCTGGGGAACCTCTGTCCCTTAGGTTCTGAGAGGGAACAGCCCCATCCAGGCGCCAGGTCTCCAAGTCTGAAAAGGCTGGCTTTTCTGTGCCCAGTAGGGTACTTTGGGCTCCAAGCATCAGAAAACCCATCAGAAACCCCAGCAAGTGCTAAAGGGAATTTGCTGTTACCCCAGAGGAGATGCCCTGAGCCCAGGCAGCCCAAGGGTGCCATAGGGGACCTCTCTGAGGGAGCAGTGGCAGCATTGACCCGGTGACCCTTCTTTGGTGGGGGAACAGAGAGAAGACCCCTTCACTCAGGCTGGGTTGACATAGAGCAGGGGCCAGCACATGGCACCCATGTCACTGAGCTGACCTGCGCCCTTGGCCACTAGAAGGTCTGGTGCCTCGGCTGCTTTCCCACCAGCCCTTGGGCCTGGCATGGGTTTCCTTGTCGGAAACAGCAGCTGCACCGGCAGCAGAGACCCGGCTGGCTTTCTAGGGCTGGGAGGGGCCAGGAGCGGCCGGGCTAGGGCCGGAGTGTGATCAGCTGCATGGACAGGCTCTGGGTAATAGACACTCTCTCGGGGACAGAGCTGCAGAGGAAGAGGAGGGGCTGGCTGGGCAGCATGCATGCCTGCCTTGTCCTCCGGAGGTCCCCAGCCCAACTTTCCCAGCCCTTCCCACAGCCGGTTGGGGTTCCTTTCCTGTCCTCTCCCTCCTGCAAGCCGTATGGTACTAATTAAGTCCTTCCGCCTTGCTGGGGATGGCTGAGGGGAGCTGGCTTGGGGGCCCCCATTGGGGGCTTCAGCCCAGCCCAGCACTGTGTGTGTGTGTGTGTGCGTGCGCGCATACACACATGCATGTGTCTGCATGGTGCATTAATAGTGCTGAGTGGCAGCTGTTCTGTGTGGGTTTTCACATTTTCACTTGTCTGTTGTCCAGCAGCCCCATTTTGGTGTCTGTGGCCTGGCACCCTGCGGTGTCTCCAGGAGGCCAGGCGGGGAGAGGCAGGGCCTTCCCTCTCCATCTGGGCGGCCCCACAGTGGCCTGTTTCCTAGAACAGGGCTTGGTGGGTTGGTGGCAAGATTGCTGCATGGAGGGAGCTCCAGCACCCAGGTGCTGTGCGGCCTGGGGTACATCACTTAACTTCTCAGGGCCTCCAGGAGCATTGTGTGGGTGGGCAGGGGCACCCCACGTTTGCTGACTTCTGCTGGGCATGGTGGGCATGCCTGGAATTCCAACACTGTGGGAGACTGAGGCATGATGGTCCAAAAGTTCAAACCCAGACTAGAAAACTTAGCGACTTAGATACCCTGTCTCAAAATAAAAAGGGCTGGAGGTACAGTCACGTACTGTGCCAGTCCTTCCCTTGGGCTTCCGAACAGTGGTGGGAGGATTCATGTTGGGTGGATTGTTGTCTGTGAACCTGCAGCCTGCGTTCCTCACTGGGCTGCCAAGTAATGTAACAGCAGGAGGTGGCAATGTTCCCTTGCTCTCCTAGGGACTTTTGGAGGGCCGCAGACAGCCCCGTACTACCGTGGGCTGCCCCAGCCACGTGGAACCCCCTCGTTCCACCCAGCCACAAGTCCTAGGTGCCCCTGCTCTGGCTGAGGGTGAACAGTTGCTCTTGCATATGACGCAAAGCCTTATTTGGAGCTCGGGTCTGAGGAACACAAGAAGAGAGGGTTGAGCCTCCTGCCTCTGGGCCTCTGTGGTCCTGATTCAGGAGGGAAGTTGTCAGTGGATCGCTCCAGCAGTGGCCACCAGCAGCGGAGGAAAAGAGGGGAGGACAGAGGAAGTGGGGTGTTTGCAGGGAGAAGCTGAGTGACTGATTGTGAGCCTCCCCCCCCCCCCCCCGCACTTGATTGGGGTGGAGCTGCACGAGCTGGGGGGGGGGTGCTTCCGCACAGCCCACCCTACTCTCACCTTTCCTATAGGTGCTAACACCAGGTGGCGCCGCGGGGCCGTGGTGTCTTTGCTCTGGTCTTTCAAGTCTCACAGGATCCGTGGTGGGGGTTGGGGGGGGTCAGTGTCTGCCAGCCTGTGGCTGTGCTAGGTGTATCAGGGCAGCTGGTGGTGCATTGTGGCATTGGAACATTTGCAGCGAGTCCAACACTGGCCTCTCAGAGGCCTCCCTTCTTCTACCTGTGAAATCCTCCTGGGTTATCGCAGCAGGGAGCAGGCAATCCTGCAGAGCTAAGCAGGAGTGCCTGAGACTCAAAACCGGGGGCCCTGCCACGCCAGCCAGTGAGGCACAGTAAGGGTTAACGGTGGATCCCACTTCCTGCCGGCCTCCAGCTTTCCCAAGGAAAGGGAGGAACAGAGAGGCCTTATCTGCAGAGGAAGGGGCGGGTGGGGGATGAGAGGGCTCTTCGCAGGCACCTCTACGTGTTGAATTCCAGCAACTTCTGCAGGCCAGCTGTTCAGAGCTCAGCCAGAAGGTGGAGGGAGGGTTTCCAGGGAGCAGGGAGAGGACGGCATGAATGTGGGATTCATTACTGGGACTTGGCAAGGCGAAGAGCCTGGCTTTCTCCCCTGAGATGGGCCAGGGGCGGAGTCCTGGAGCCTGGGGGGCCTGGGTTGGAGCCAGCAGGGGCCTGGGGTGGGGGTGGGGGTGGGCGTATCAGGCCAGGGCCTCCCTTCCCCCAACTGGAGTGAGAAATGGGAGGGCTTCACTCCCCCTTTCCCTTTGCTTCCTTCCCTCCTTCCCCAACCTTAGGCTGAAATCTGCAGTTTTTCTCCACCTCTTTGGTCCCTGCTGCAGGACCAGCCTGGCCTTGGTGGCCCCTGCCACCCATAACCTCCTGTTTGGCTGCCCTGGGCTGTTGATGGAGGCCAGGGCAGAGGTGGGCAGAAAACTGCTTCCGATCAACCAGCCCTGATACTCCTTCGGGAAGAGCCAAGTGCCTCTCCTTTGGTGACATATCGGAGGAGGGCAGGGTGCCACCAGTGGATATCAAGAATGTTCCCAAGCAGCCAGGTTCTGTGATCCATGCCTGAAACCCCAGCACTGTGGGAAGCCGAGGCAAGAAGATTGCAAGTTCAAGCCCAGCCCAGGTAACTTAGCTGTATTGTGAGCCCCTGTTTTAAAATAAAATTTGAAAAAACAGGCTGAGGATTTAGCTCAGTGTGAAGGCCTTGGTAAATTCATAGTGAGAGCGGAGGGTTCCCAAGCATTTCTTAGGCAGACCTGTGAGCAGGATCTGGAAGCCTTGTTTGGGGCCTAGGAGAGATCAGAGGACGCCCCGGTAAGTCTTAGACTCACAAAGGTCGTGCAGATCACTGGGAAGAAACAGACCCAGGGAGGCAGAGTGACTTCCCCACGGCCACACAGCCCAGCTCCTCTCCTGCAGGGCTGTGGTGGTACTGTGATTTGGGGCACATGGGCCTCGGCCGGGAAATGAACTCAATGCCGAAGTGGTTGGAAGAGAGGAGCCTGGGAGAGAAGTGAGGCTCTGTGGTTCAGCACCCATGCAGGCTGAGGGCCCTGGATCTGGGGTGCAGAGAGCTGACCTTCCTCCCAGCTGCATCTAAACGCTGGGACCTCCCTGCCTGTCAGGTACCA
This sequence comes from Dolichotis patagonum, assembly GCA_004027295.1. Lineage (NCBI taxonomy): Eukaryota > Metazoa > Chordata > Mammalia > Rodentia > Caviidae > Dolichotis > Dolichotis patagonum. Next base: position 2,119 of record PVJX010016713.1, on the reverse strand, counting down.
GGCTGAGGCACTGAGGGCTTTGGCCTCGGGCTGGTCAGCTACCACCCTGTGGTCCTGCCTGCCCTGTCCTCCTTTGGTATGGCAGCCAGGCTCCTCTGGAATGTTTCCCAGGGCCCTGCCTGAGGTCATCAGTGACACATCCGCCTATGCTGTATGTGCACTGCAGGAGGACCCTGAAATACCTGTTTATGGTGCGGTGTGGCGGGCATGCTACAGCCCCAGCCCCTTTTTAAATTTTTATTAGAGTCGTGGTCTCACGAAGTTGCTAAATGCCTTTGGTAGGGATCAAATTTGGGATCCTCCTGCCTCAGCCTCCCAGATTGCTGGGATTACAGCACATGCTCTCATACCTGGTTTTATCTTAGCTTTCTTATCTCCTCTGTGATGTTAAAACCAGGGCAGACAGGGCCTGAGTCTATGAGGCCCCATGTCCCTGTACCTGGGGACCCTTGGAACTGTAGTGGGAAGGTCCAGAGGGAGGAGGACAGAGACAGAAGGTGTTTGAAGCCATCTGGCTTTACATTTCTACTTGCAAATTGTGACAAAGTATTCAGGGCATTTCACACTGTTAATGTACTTTTTAAAGAGAACTTGCCCAGAAGTTCTGGCTGCACTTCCTGTTTGCAAGCACAGATCCGTGCAGCTCCCGCCTCCAGCCCGGACCCTCTGTGGAGGCTGACAGCCAGCCGCTCCCTTCCTCCCGGCTGCCTGCGCCCACGCCTCTGCCTCATCTCGCCAGCCCGAGAGCAGGAGGCAGCTGCTGTGTGGATCCTCCGGTCTCCCCGGATACTCCTTTCCCCCTTTCTCAGATGGGAAAACTGAGAGCTTAGGGTACTTGCCCAGGGTTCCATCTGCATCTGAGACAAACAGACAGACACAGAAGTGACAGAGACAGATTGAGATGGAGTCCTTTAGCTGCTCCCTGTGGGATCTTACCTGAGTTCCAGCTGCTGGCTAGATGGAGGGAAGGTTGTGTGGTGGAGCCCGTGAGACCCTGGGTGCCCCACAATGGGCCCAGAGCTCTTCCTGGGAGGGTTTGGCATGGACCAGCTGTGTGGTGTGGACCAGGGGCAAGGTAATGAGTGTCCTTGCCACTAGTGTCCTAGCTGCCACCCAATCCTGCGATCCAGTTCTCAGGGGCAGAGGAGAGAGCTGGGCTGGGCCTATTTGGCCCCAGATCCAATATACTTTTTTGTTTGTCACGGTAACAAATTGACCTGCTGAGTGTTTGTGCAGAGGGCAGGGGGCTGCAGGCATCCCCACGGTAGGCTGGCAGAAGTCTCCTGTGGATCGTCCAAGCACAGAGCCAGCTGACCTGAGGGCTCAGGCCCCTACCCTGGAGGGAACCACAGGCCCCACCCTGGGGAGGCAGGGTGTCCACCAGGCCACCCAGGATGGGAGTCCGTCAGTCCTCACCTGCTTGGGGGCTTCATGTGGTTTCCCAAGCATGGTTATTTACCTCATGATCCTCCCCAGGATCCTTCAGGGAGAGCAGGAGTGGTGAGCAGCCACGGAGCGGGTGACTTCCTCGTCCTGGATGCCAGGCAGGTACACTGAGGGCAGTGTGGCCACAGCCTCTCCCTCAGACCACGCAGGCATTCTGCAGAGAAAATCTCATTGTCTTTTGGCTCAGGGCAGGCCAAGGCTGCTTTTCTTCTTCTTTTTTTTTAATTTTGAGACAGGGTCTCACTGAGTTGCCTGGGCTGGGTTTGAACTTGTGATTCTCCTGCCTTTGCCTCCCAGAGTGCTGGGATTATAGGCATGCACCACCATCTCTAGCTTGCTCTTTTAGGTTTTAAAAATAGGCATGATCTCAGACAGAGAACACCAGGTGTCTAACAAGAGACACCTGCCAGTGCCATCGCCACCACCCCCGTCCCCCTGCTGGCGACATTTGCATTAACTCCCAGCATGCCTTGCAGCTGGCCCCGGAGCTGCCCCTCCACTGAGTGCTGTGTTTTACAGGCCTTAAAACTGCATCACCTGCATCCTGTTGGGAATGAGCATCCTTTTCAGCCTCACATTTTATGTCTGTGGGTTTGAGATTCATCAAAGGCAATTTCTGGAGTTCTGGGCTGCTCATTTTCCCTGCTGGGTGATATTCACTGGGTTTGTCCTT
>PVJX010016712.1:0-39752 GCA_004027295.1 Dolichotis patagonum | reverse complement strand
TCTATAGTCAGTGGGTCAGATCGTTTCTCAGTAACAGCCTATAGGGTGTTTCTAAAGAACTGTAAAGGTTAAATTCTGTCCTCATTAGTTATCACTTCAGATAGCACCACTGGAAGTTCCCTTCATCGCAACCCACATTAAAGGTCTGTAGTTGAAGAAAACTTTTTGAAAGTGTGTTCATAGAACCTGAATTACTTGGGTAACACCGAGGGAGGCTTCAGAATCAACTCAGAATTTGTTACTAGCAGACTTATTCTCAAAGAAGTTCTCTCATCGGAAAGGAAATGACAGAAGAAAGGAAGAAAAGAAAGAAAGAAAGGAAAGAAAGAAGAAAGAAAGAAGAAAGAAAGAAAGAAAGAAAGAAAGAAGAAAGAAAGAGAAAAAAAAGAACCCTATAACATAATGAAAGCAAAAAGGATAAAGGAAAGAGCAAACATATGAGTAAATAAAATAGACTTTCCTACATTGAATTTTCATAAATGTGTTTTACCTGGAAACAAAACTGTAATAATGTGTATTGTAGTTCTCAATGTACATAAAGCAAGTATGTAAGACAATTATAAATGACAAAAGGTAAAGGAGCACAAAGGTAACAACTGCAAATTTTTGAGAGTGAAGGAGACAGCCAAGTAAAAGCTCTCAGTCTCATGAAATGTCCCCATGGAACTGGCTCCTCAGAGGGATGTAATGGTGCCTGACAGGTGATGCCAACCAGTCTGGACAATCTTGCAGCCATGATGGGAAGTGGCAGGCAAGATGTCTGCCTTTGAATTATTTGTGTGCAGAGCCGAACAAAAGGAAGTTGGATGGCTTAAAGAGAAATACGGGATTCTAGACCCGAATGAAGACTTCATTTGGGAACCACAAGCATTAAGTGATATCTTGGATACTGACCCACATGTTTTTCTTCAAAAGTATGTTTTTTTGTAGGAAAGTTTTGTCAGGGCTCTGTTATTGAGGAAGAAATTGAGACCAATGCATGGAAGAATTATTTAATGGTCTGTTTGACCAGAAATCTGAAAACCTGCAATAGACTTAAAATTTCAACTCTTATAGTTTTTAAAGATATTGTGGAATTATCAAAATGCATATAAATTAAGAGACACTTTTGAGTTTATAACATAATTTCACCGTACTGACCAATAAGAGAATCAGAAGTATTTTTTAAAGCTAAGAATACTGGAAAAAGTCTTACAAAGGAACAAAAAAAAAAATATATATATATATATATATATAAGAATTATTCTAACTGAAAATAGTTACAAAAAATAGGCATGAGGAAAGTTACTTTAAAAAGTCATGTTCTTAAAATGGAAGATGGAGTACTATTAAGTTGCCAGCTCCTCTCAAATTAAGATATAAAGCCACCATATGTACAATTTGAAATTGGATATTACTCTGAGCCAGTAAAATAATTAAAAATATAATTTCAAAGTAAATACACCCAAGATTAGCTGAAGAATATTTTAAAAAGAAGGATGTGTGGAAAAAGAGTTGTGAAGAACTGACTTGCTAGCCACTTACAATGCAGTAATTAAAAACCAAAATGATGTGGCATTTGTATAATTATCAAAACTAAGCTAAGTGCTCAGATACATTCTACTATACAAATTTGGTGTTTGGTATAAGAAGATTCACAAATAAACAGGAAAATAAATAGTTGTTTAAAAAATTAGTATTGAGAAAATTGCTTATTCAGCAAATAAATGTGAAAAATTTCTCCTCACATCATACAACAAACTAAATAGTACATGTTTAAATATTACATCCAATAATTTAATTATAAGTACTACAAAAATTAGGGTTACGTGAAAGTATTTTATACTGGTATGAAGTATGCTCTAAGCATAGGCCTAATAAAAGATTGCAAAGGAAAAAAAATGCTAGGTATGACTAAATATTTAAAATATCTGACTATTTCATCCATGAAAAATGATCTTATGAAAATTGAATGTAAATAAACGATAAAATAACTAAATATTAGTGCTTATAGACAACAGCTAATACAGAGAAAACATTTAAAAATTTAATGAAAAACCATTCCATGAGAAACATTGAAAAGATTCCATGTACTCTTTCCTTCCTTTTTTCCCTTTCTTTCTTCTCTCTTTCTTTCTTTCTTTCTTTCTTTCTTTCTTTCTTTCTTTCTTTCTTTCTTTCTTCTTTCTTTCTTTCTTTCTTTCTTTCTTTCTTTTTTCTTTCTTTCTTTCTTTTTCTTTCTTTCTTTCTTTCTCTCTCTCTCTTTCTTCTTTCTTTCTTTCTCTCTCTCTTTCTTCTTTCTTTCTTTCTTACTTTCTTTCTTTCTTTTTCTTTCTCTTTCTTTCTTCTTTGTTTCTTTTTTTTGTATATGGTTATACTTTGACTGCTCTGTTATTTCTCAGCTAGCTCTAAAGAAATTTCTGAGTATATGTCAGGAAAAAAACCACTGAAAAACAGAGATTATTTTTTTCATTCTGAAAAAACCATGCTGAAATTGCAGATCTAAAATGAATTGTTTTTCTATTCTGAATGTTATACAATTTTCAAGAGTTGTTATGTTTGACTTCAAATGTGGTGCACTTGTTTTGGAAAATTTCTAGAATGAGAGTTGCTCTGACTTAGGGTAAGTTCTTACAATTTTTTTGCAGTCTTTGCTTTAAAAGACTAAAATTGAAACAAACCCACCTACTTGCCAACCAACCAAACCAATGGCAGTGACAATAATTACTCTTTATCAGCTTTTCTTTTAACTTACTCTGTGATGGGATCTGGAAAACAAATGAGCCTGGAATTTCTGTCCAAATGCAAGATGTAGGTCCTTGGCTCAGAGAGGTGTAACTCATCAGCATTCTCATTTGCTTCCAAGTCAGAGTATTAAACCCACCACTTACAATGGGTTCCATTGCCATGTACAATAAACCTGTCATAAACTGAGAATATTGTAAGTTGAAAATAAATTGAAACATCTAATCTTCTAGCCCTTAAAGCTTAGCAACATACTACCCCTGTGACTAAGTGTCTGATAGGGCCACTGCCCACGATGCTGAGAGAGAATCAGTCTGTATATCATTAATTTGGGAGAAGAACAAAATTCAAAGTATGATTTTCACTGAGATGTGAGTCAATTTTGCACTGCTGAAAAATCTAAAAGTCATAAATCACATAACTGTAAGTCAGAGATCACATAATGAATTTCAAATCTCCTTGTATTATTATTATTACCTTTCTGCGGTACTGAGGATTGAACTCAAGACCTTGTGGCCATTAAGTACTCTACCAGTGAACTAGACCACAACTTTTTTATTCTAGAGAGTCACTTTAAATTGTCAGGCTGGCTTTGAAATTGTGATCCTACCTTCTTCAGTCTCCCAAATATCTGGATTATAGGCATCTGCTACCATGCTTAGTTTGAAATTACTTAAACTAAATTAAATTAACTAATTAATTAATTTTTTGTGATACTGGGGATTGAACTCACCACCTTATGCTTTCCAGGCAGGTGCTTATGCCACTGAGCTAAATCCCCAGCCCTGAAAGTATTTTACAGGTAAATGTTTATCTTGAAAAATTACATATGACTTTTTTTAAAAAATGGAAAAGGACAAAAAAGAATATCTATAGCCTCACTGATTTATTTAATGGGGCTGCATTTCCACCCAATATAATTTAAATTATTTCATATACAATCACGTAATCTGTATTGAAAGGGACAATTTAGCTTGATATTCATGCCTCAAATACTTTTTGGAATGATGTGGAATATACATGAAGTGGAGTACAAACATTTTAAGTTTTTAATGTTGTGAATTAATGAATACTAGACTTTGTTAATAGTTGTTTGACCTTTAAATTACTTCTGTTCTTGTTAATATATATAACAGTGTGACAACATTTGCACCGCATATAGTTTTGTTTACAATTAGGATAGATTCTAACAAATTGACTTACTTCAAAAAGTATGAAAAAGTTAATAATAGGTCATATAGTTTGTTAGATTTATTCCCTAAAGTCCAGTTAACACAGCACAATCACTAGATTACCAATTTAACTGCTTTCTTGAGAGTATTGGGAATTGCCTTTGTAAATACAAGGTTGTGCTAACTCACTGGATTAGAAAACATCTCATTTTAATTTGAATTTATTTGTTTATTAGTGAGTATGAACATTTTTTCTATGATTATATACTGGATCTATTTTGTAATTTGTGAATAGTTGTCTTTCTTTAGATTTGATAGATCTTGAAAAGATGGAATTAGAATGGTAGACAGTAGTTATGTTGTGTCAACTTAATGATTTTTTTTTTGCAGATTAATTTAGCTGTGGCTTGTAATTTGTATTTTCAAACAGTGGAGTGGCCGTATTTTTCTAATGGGTCATGGAAATTTGGGCTAAGCATTTTTGTAAATTACATTATCACAGAATGACCCTTGAGATAAGACTTTTGTTAGTAAGGTCCACAAATATTCCTTATGATTTAAATATTTCAGCTTCATTTCATCTATATTCTGTAATTTTCCCGCTTATCAAGTTTGCATGTTGATAGAATTCTTTTCTTAGCAGAGCTGTTAATGGTTGATTACTAAACATTGATCTTTCTTTGTAAGCAATTGCATTGAATAGATGCTAGCAGAAATGCTAAAAAGTGGTCATCAATGAAGATAATTTGCTATGTGATCATTGTTTGACTTGTTGGTTAAGCTCAAGGAAGCAAGGCCTATCACAGTCAGAAAAGGAATCCTGTATTGAGGACTTAACTATATGGCAGGAAAAGTACAGAAAATCTTAATTTGAGCAATCTCAGCCTATGAAAGTGGAAGAGTGGAAAGCTTCACAAATGTACCCTTCTGGACAAATCTTAAAACAATAACGAGATATTGTTATGCAAAACAAACAGGTGAAGAGCAGCTAAATACAGACAAAAACACAGAAGTAAGAAAGCATGTTTCATGGGGAGAATGGCAATCATTTTAATGTGGCTGAAATGTTGGTTGAACAAACTGGAAAAATAGGAAACAAATCTGGAGAAATAAATTCAAATGAAATTATGATTATTTTTACACTTGTGTAAATATTGAATTGTATCTCTGGTGTGAGACATTGAAAGCATAAATACTAGCCAAAATATATAATAGATATTGTGACACAGGAAAGGGGACAGGGTGTGGGTGTGGGGAAGAAGGAAGGGAAAAGAAAAAAACAGAATGGAAATAAAGCTTGGTAAATAAGAAGGGGAAGAGGTACTGCAGGGAGGGAAGGGGAATGGAAATAAAAAATAGGAACTAAGATATATCATACACAGGTACAAATTCCCTATGATGAATGTCATCATTACATGTATCTAAACTGTAGCAATAACCTAAAAAGAAGAAATTATGATGATCATAATATACAACAATAAAGCAGACATATATATTGGGCAAGGACAAGCCATGGCTTATTTTGAGTATGGGTTTGTATCTGAGAGTCAGTCTAAGGGTTATGGAAAGAGTAAATGGAGTGCATAGGTCATTCATGTCAGGTTGATGAGTTAGGAATCTAGAGTACAGCAGTACAGAAGGTACGGCAAGCACCCTTACTTCCTAGTAACAGAATTCTGGTCTTGCCAAGGCAGTAATGTGCCTAGCTATTACTGCCCTGCTTCCAAGAATGCCATGGACATGGTTTTGATCAATGTTACATAAGTGAAAATTACTAGCTGGGGATTCTGGAAAGTATTTGAGTGAAACTTTGTTAACTTGTATGTTCATAAGACTCTAGCTCTTCAGTACCTTGTCTTATGTTTCTTCCTGTCATGGAAATGACTGAAATACCTGCAGGTGTGGCTGCCCTCTTGTGAAAACCACCCAATAAAGACGGTAGAGCAGTAAGTTTGAAGGACTGATGCTTCCATGATCCTGGGCTGCTCTTTAGCAGCATTTTCTCGCTCCAGATTTGATGTTACGTGAACAAAATGAATCTCATTTTGCTTAAGCCACTATTGTTGGGATTTTTTATTGCCTGGGTTTAATAGTTTCTAAATGCTATTTTGAATAATAGAAATTGAAGGGTTAATGGAAGAAATTGAGAGGAAAGATTCAAATCAAGGGTCACTTTGAAAACTATGAGAGTGTTTGATTTCATAAGGTGAAGTGGGCATGGGCAATAATGTGCTGGATTAAAAGGTCAGGAAGGCTACCAGCCCCCCTTTAGAGAATACAGATTGTTCTTATTTGGTGCATATGACCCTCACGAGGTCCAATATACCTCGCCAGTGTTTCAAATGGTTGCTTGTCCTAGCCTGGGGGCCAGATCCCCAACAATGCTGTGAAAATATCTTGCCCTATTCACAGCAATAGGGTTTTTGTGGTTTAAAAAACATGATTATTTTTCTGGAAGAAAGCTTATAAGGTTAGTTGTTTTTCACAAAAAGAACATTAAGCTTGTCATGTCACTCTAATAGCTGAAGTGAATAAATTTTCTACCAGCAATAATGCATAATAGCTACACATTGGATATACACCAAGGAGCTGAATCCTAATTGATCATTATTTAACATGTGCCAAAGGAAAAAAATGAAAGAAAACAAAAACCATGATTGAAGGAGAGATTGAGACAGTGGGTATTTCAGAGAAGGAGCCTCACAACACACTGGCTATCTAGTCTTCAAAGTTCTTTCTATGACTTTTAAAACAGTAAGGGTGGGGATATGCTAAGTCTGCAGAAGCTTAAATGCTGAAAGGAAATCCAAACTTGTCCTATTATCCTTTATCAAGAATTGATAAGAACCAACAAAACAATAATACCTGTGATTTATTGAGCTCCATGCTAATTGCTTGAGTCACCCAATTTATACAACATCTTAAACTCTACATAATAATTTCTTATTATTATGATGGGGAAATGCAGGTTCATAAGGTTAAATAAATTTTCCAAGGCCACATACCTGGTAATTGTGGGAGGCAGTATTCAAAACAAACTCGGAGACTTGAGGTCTTCTTTTTAAGTGATTATACCATTCTGTCATTGGAAGACTGATGGACCTCCCGAGGTGTATCTACATTCTTATTTCTAGCACCCATGAATATGTTACCTTACATCAAATTAGGCACACTGAGATGGGGAGATCTTCCAGGACTGTCCAGGTGGGCTGAATCTAACCACATGAATCTGTAAGATTAGCTAACTTTTCCTGGCTGCAGGGAGAGGGACACAGGACTATGAAAGTATGCTCAAAAAGGGGTAAATTTGTTAATCTTGAACACTGAGAATAGCAGCCATGGGACAAAGAAGGTAAGCTGCTCCTGGAAGGTAAAACAGGAAAGGAAGTGGCACATTCAAAAGTAACATAGCCCTGACGACACCTTGAGTTTTGGGCAAGTGAGACCCTGTCAGACTTTGAACGTTCAGAACCCAAAGATAATGCTTTGGTGATGTTTGAAGTCATTAAGTGTTGTGGTCATTTGTGATGGCAGCAAAATAAACTGATCCACTTGCCAGAACTTCAACGTTTCTTAAATCTCTCTTTGCTGTTAGTTCTGGAGAAGGTTTATGTTCACTCACAGACAGATGCGACATTTGATCAGAGCCCAGTGATGTTTTCTCTTTGCCTCAGCTGAACAGGCAAGGCCTGGGCTGATTTTAGGGTTCTGTCATGGGTAAGGCACAGGACAAAAATATTTTTTTCCAATGTCTTCTTATGTATTTACTTACATATTCTGTGTGCAACCACATGTGTATTCTTACATCTGAATTTTGCCATGAGAGAGACAGAGAAGGCCCACTGGGTGCTTCTGTGACAGCAGAGAGATGTTTCAGTGGTGTCAGGGGTACATCTGAGCCCTTGTTTTGACAACAAAACAAAGTAAAAGTTGTAAAAATTTGCCCATTTTCCAAGTGTTTATTCTGAGACGTGTTACCTTGCTGTCTTAGTTACTTTCTACTCATCTCTGAAACAAAATACCTGATGCCCAAAGTTGGGAAAGGAAAGGTTTATTTCTTACAGTTTTTGGAGGTTTCAGTCCATACTCAGTTGGCTCCAAGGCAGGGTGGCATGGCGGGCCGCAGTTCATGGCGGCTGCAAACAGCAAGCGGGAACCGGCAAGAGAGAGAGATGCACCTTCTTCCTGCCATTACATCACATCCTGGCTCCACCCCTAGGAGGGTGTAGCACTGACACCACCAATCCAAGCACTAGACAATGAACCAATCACAAATGCACAATGCCAATACATGAGGCCTGGGGGCCACCGACATAAACCATGACACTTGCCTTTGTCATTTATTTTTTATCTGTATCTATCAGACCTAGTTGTTTTAGACCAAGTGCACATTTCATTTTGAAAGTGCAATCTCCCTTCTATAGGATTCAACCTGGACCATTGGCATTGCCATGGTACTGCTTTCGGTTTCAGTGAGGAGGCTGAGAAAACAGAAGAGAGTTGGAACCATTTAAGACAAAGATTTCTGAGGCGAATGAGATTTGGTTTGCACCTTGCTGGGTGTACAAAAGATAGGCTGAGCATATTGTCAGAAAGAAGCCACATCATTAATCAGAAGGCTGCTCTTGCAGGACTGAAAGCGAATTAGAGAGTTATGACTGCAGAAAAAGGAAATAAAACAGTCTTCCACCACCTCCATTGCAATATTTGTGTTACTAAGCAACAAAATTCTCCTATTTAGCAAAGCCCTAATGATGCTGGCAGTACAGTCTTGAGAAAATGCTTAATACAACTTCATTATCACCACCACTGACTGCATGGCATATGCAGCATCTGATTAGGGATAATGAGAAGTGGAGCGAGGGCTGTTGGGCACCTGCATCTAAAAGACCAAATAAAGTATTGGTTTGGATGAATCTAATGACGGTCATTTAATGTGTTTATCTACACGCAGCCTTCAGTTGAACTGAAAAAGAATTCAGGACATCCCACTGGAAAATGTGTCTTAGAATTGTGAAGCATTAGTCCCTCTGTCATGGCCAGTCACACAGACATGAAAATCACAACGTAACAGTTCCCACCTCGATGTACACCTTGTATGGTCTTTCTGTAAGGGAAATTTGCAGAAATCTATAGATTAAAAGCACATGATACCTTCTTTTTTTTTTAAACTTGAAAAACTTCTTTTCTCTACTAAAGTTTCTGTTATTTCTTCCAGAACTCTAATTTGAATATGTTAGAGGGCTGGTTTCTTTTTTTCAGTTTTTCATGCTGAGAAGTTACTTCAAAGAATTGCTAATCCCTTTGCTGATACCCTCTTCCTTTTTATTTTATCCCCTATTCTCTTTATCCTTGCCTCTTCTGCCAAGTGTGTGGGCTCCAAGGGTTATCATCTTGGAGCAAATGGTAAAGCAAGATGTGCTAAAAATAAAATTCGTGGCTATCTAGGATCTGAATCTTTTCAAATATTATTATTGACTAGTAAGTGACATTTATTCCAGAGCATTTTAAATTCATAAAGGAATTTAGAATTGCTTTATTTTTCAAACCACATTATCAGCCGTTTTATCCACTCTGTTGCACAATGCAGTTTTATAATGCCTGAACAAATAGAAAAAAGAAATATTTAATATTTTTTTTTACCATTTCTAAGATGATATGTAACCTTTACAGAAGGTGCCAGGCAATTCTAATTCTGTTTAAAGAAATAAAATTATCCTGTGAAGTGTAGATTCAAGCTGATTTCTTTCTTATTTTAAGTTGACACCCAGTGCATACTTGTGGGTACAGTGTGATCATTTAATATATGTATACATTGTACAGTGATTAAGTCAAGGTAATTAACTCCTTAAACATTTAACATTTCTTTGCTGTGGGGAGTTTGAATTTCCCTTTTCTAGTTCTTTATTTAATAAATTGGGAATGCTAGTTATTCTATTGTGCTGTGGAACAGTACAGTTTATTCCTCGAAGTAACTGCCTGACACCCCGTCACCATTTTCCATCTCTCAGGGACCACAACTCTACTTGCTACATCTCTGAAATCAGCTTCTTAAAAAAAACCAAACTGATGCTTAAAAAGATATTCTTGTTGTCTTTCCATTAGTAAAATAAAATTTAAAGAACCCAACACATGACCTCTTCAAATAAGAGAGGTAGAATACATGGAGGTTAGATGCTAATTGAGATTGGAGAGTGATGGGTAAAGTACTTTTCCTGTTCTTTGCTAGTAAAGTGGTACACACTGAAGAGGACCATTCAGACCTTACAAGGTTGCCTATGCCCTCAATCTAAAGCACCTATTCTGGTGCTTTAGAAAAGACATTGTTCACAATTCTACTTATTTATAGCAATCATGGATTATGTAAAATCTATCATGCATCTATAGATTTAGCTAACTGGTTTTATTGAACCACATTTATCTTTTCTGAGTCAAATATGTTATTCCAAATTTCCACCTGCATTTAGAAGTTGTCAAATCTTCCTTATGACAATGTGGTAGGAAAGGAGGACAGAAAGCAGTTGCTTTTCTTATTTTTAAATATGTACTCACGAGGCTATGTGCATTATGTACATTACTTCAATCATCCTCCACTGCAAAGTTGGGAAAGCATTTTTTCCTCCTTTTTATAAATGAGAACACCAAGGCTCAAAGGAATATTATAATTGGTTGTAGGTCACTCAAATAAGTAAATAGCAGGCAACATTTAAAACGCAGGTTTTCCTGACTTTAAAATGATATTTTGCTATGCCTGCATTTTGAAAATTTATGCTTGGTTCTGAGCTTTTTGCATGTCTGATGGGTCTGATTCATTTTGAATGTATTTCCTTTTTGTGAAAATAGAGCAAGCTAATTTTTTTACTAATTTCTATTCAAAACTGCTTTAAACTATACTTTAAATATATGTTATTAAGCAATTATACAAAAACTGTCCCAATTATGCAAAAAGTGTAATTCTTTTTAATGCCTTTGAAAGAAAAGAATGCTGGCCATTTGTCCATTAGAATGTTATAATTTAATACAAATTGGAGCATCTTTCACTGAGTTGCAAATTTTGAAACATAGCATTTATGATTGTCTTAACTGTAGAAATTTATCTTCTATAGAAAATTTTTTAGTCCTAAAACTTTGAATCTACTTAAGCAGAAGAAAGAGGATGTTATTTGGGATAAGCATCTGATTCTTAAATTTTGAAAGTTAGGGTTCTGATACAACATTTTGTATTACCTAAGTGTCTACTTGGCTCCAGAAACACATGTATAGTACTTTCATATGTGACTTATTCTTTCATATTTAGAAATCAATACTTCAAAGGGTGAGAGTTTTTTGGCTTGTTTCCTAAGTGTCTACTTGGCTCCAGAAACACATGTATAGTACTTTCGTATGTGACTTATTCTTTCATATTTAGAAATGAACACTTCAAAGGGTGAGAGTTTTTTGGCTTGTTTCATTTGCAAGTATAGGATAATGGTATATAAACCAGAAAATGTATATTTATGAAAAAATATTTTTTAAACTCATGAATCATCATAATGAAAGATTGACTTTAAATATCTACACGATACAGCTACAATTATTTAATTGTTAATAGGTTAAATTATTTCTTTCCAACTAAAAGTTGAATAGATTTTATGAAACAAATCACTCCACATCAAGTAGTCTTAAGTGAATCTGAAGATTCTTAATAATGTATTCTAGCAATGTTGCTTACGTTTGTAATCTTAAAACTATGGTTGTATAAACTGAAAAGCTTTGCAAACTAGGTGACTGATGACATTCACTTCTTATTATGAATTGGCAAATCAATCATTGGAACAAGAACCAAGAATATGGACACACACACACACACACACATGCATACTTCTATACTCAGACTTTGCCATGCTTTATTGTCCTTTAGGTTTCCAGGGTTTTTGTGCTTTTAGGGGTATTCTTGGAAGTTCAGTGTGACTTTTCAAAAATCTATTCATTATTTAAGTCATCATTTAGTAACTGAAATAGCTTTATAGAATTAGATCTACCCAGGGATTAGGAAACCTTTACTTTCCAAGGCTTTTTATGTTCCCTTCCTGTATCTGTGCTGTCTGTGTATGTAATGTAGTCGTGATGGTAATTGTTGCAGTAACAATGTAGTTTATTATATTCCATTCAATTTGAATTTCTAAATGTATATATTCTCTAAAACAGGCTCTCTTTCATTGTCACAGCCCGCTAGTTGGTGCTCATTTGCCATGTTTATTGATTTTTGACAAATGTCTAGTAGCCACTTTGACCAACATATGCTCCACTCACATGGACTGGTGGCAGTGCAGTGAACACCTGCAGCCTAATCGCTAGGATGTAGCCTTTGTTACGCTTTAATAACAATCAAATTTGAGTCAGGGGTAGTAACTAGAGCTTTCCTCAGGAACCATGATTGACTAGAATATTTAAATAGAAGTCTCTTTCTAGCACATTTTATTGGTATAAATGTTAGAATTATTGGACTATTCCAGAAGTTAGGTTTAAAATTAAAAATGTTTTGGATAAGGCTTTGTTTTAGTTACTGAAAATTAAGTAACACTGCATTTCTTGTCAGTTGATGGCAGTACTTTCACATAATCAGTCATTGGTAATTGAATGGTAACATATCATTTGTGCTGATACTTAAGGATTTAATTTTATAAAATCTTAATATATGGAGGCAAGTACAAAATTTTGATTTAGTGTCTACCTAAAACCATGACTGTGTAATATTATACTATCAGAAATTTACTAGGCACCTTTTAGTATATGGAAATGTATAGAATGTAAAAAATGAGATGTGACCAATAATTCTGTTGAAGAATTTTGTAGGCTGGGTTGGTGGTGCACATTTGTGATCCCAGCACTCGAGAGAGTGAAGGAGAAGGATTGCTGCAAGTTTGAGTCCAGTCTGAGCTACACAATGAGTCCAGGCCAACCTGATCTACATAGCGAGACCCTGTCTCAAAAACAAATGAAAAAAGAACCAACAGCAGTAGCAACAAAAAGAATTTTTCAAAATAACTGTTACTTAAGAGAAAATAAACTAAATTTTCTTAAATTGTCTTTTCAAATAGTGAAACTGACTATGTAATATACACATTTGTAAAAGTGAGAAAACCATGTGAGACATTTAAAAGATCATGCAAATAAAAAGTAATTTAAAAGAGAGCTAGTCAGTGCCATATGTAATTTTTTATTCAGTCTATTTGAAGTTTTTGTTTTCCTAGATGTAGTACAGAAAAGAAAGTTAAGGATTACAGAAACACTTCTCGGTGACAATGAGAACTCTTTTGTTTTGAGTCCAGGGAACTTTTATTCCCTGAAAAGTCAGAGGCAGGGTGAGGGGTGAGCAGAGACCACGCAGAGGAGCTATTTCTGGTTTAAAGCAATGGTTCTCCAAGTCTTGGGCACCCGGGAGGTTGCAACAGGGTGTAAATCAGCCATGGTGCCTTCACTGACAGTTTTATTACAAAAACATGTCAGCTGAACTCTTCTGTGACATAGTACATTTTGATATATTTTTCTTATCTTGTCATGGTCCTGGTTTGGAGTGACCAGCAGCTGATACATGAGCCACAGTTTGGTTGACCTGGAGCAGGACTTTTCTCATTTGAAGCACTAATGATATTTTGACCACCTAGTTCTTTGTTGTGTGGGTTGTCCTGTCTGGATGTTGGTAGGCTATTTAGCAGCATCTACTTATGATATATCACAAACATTTCCCCAAACACACACACATGTTCCAGAGACTGAAAATTGTCTGTGGTTAAGTTCAGATGGGGTCAAAATTTCCCCAATTATGAACCATTAACCTGGAACATTTCTTAATACCTGTATGACCTCTCTATTGTTGCCATTCAGAAAACACCAATCTATAGATAAGTTACTTTATACCAGAAGTTATGTAGGAATGAGTACTTCAGTTTTTCATTCAATGATTATACTATAATGTAGCATGCTCATCTTCTTCATAGCAATTTACAATGTTATAGATATTTCTTTAATTTTTCTTCATGTGCATGCAAAACCTTTTAATACCCATAGCAGTTCCAGATGTATCACAGAAAATAGGTCCAGTAGCCATAAACAGCACTATTTAGCTATCTCTTTCCTTATAAAAAAGTAACATATAAATCATTCCTATTTACAGAATTTAAATAGAAGCGTTAACTGAGAATGTCTCTATAATGTCATTAATTGTGCAATGAATTGTGCAAAAAGGAATGCATGCCTGACTAACTGGTCTCTTAATACAAAAAGCATATGCTTGTTTTCTTCTGGTTATTTAGAAATAATAACACTTCTAGAAATAACAAAATACTACTACCACTTCCTTACATTTAGAGAGTGCTCTGAACATCTCAAAGTATTTTTTGGAAAATGTATTTCCTTCATCACAGTTCAGCATTTTTTTCTGTTGTTTGCAGAAGAAAGTTGTACTCTGAAATGCAAATTAAAACTACACTGAGATTCCATCTCACCCCAGAAAGAATGGCCAGGATTGAAAAAACTACCAACAACAAGTGCTGGAGGGGCTGTGCGGAAAAGGAACTCTTCTGCACTGTTGGTGGGAGTGTAGAATGGTGCAGCCACTGTGGAGGTCAGTCTGGAGATTCCTCAAAAAGCTGGGTATGGAAGTCCCATTTGACCCAGCTACTCCACTTCTAGGCATAGTCCCAGAAGAACTGAAAACATCATACCACACTGATATATGTGCACCCATGTTGATAGCAGCACAATTTGTAATAGCCAGATCTTGGAAACAACCTAAGTGCCCATCAACTGAGGAATGGATAAAAAAGTTGTGGTATTTTTATACAATGGAGTACTACTCAGCTATAAAGAATGATCACATTGAGATATTTATAAATAAATGGACACAACTTGAGACCATACTCAGAAGCAAAATAAACCAAACTCACATGTGTAAATACTGTATAGTCTCACTAATATGACAGTTGGTAAGGGTATATAAGATTTTATGGTAATCATGATTTCCCATTTCATTGCTTTGAAGTCTTCCAATGTTTTCATTCATCAGTTGGAATGGCTTTATTCTGTTTTATTTGACTTTATTATGTGTGATGGTATGAAAAGCTGTTTTGAAGAAAACAAAGCATTATGGCAGCCATTGGTGATTTAATATAGTCTTGCTTAGAAGTCCTACCATGCTTCTACTCTGCTATTACCATCGGTTCTATCATGTTTGTCTTATTGGGATTTTAATATATGTGATAGTATAAACAAATCTTTTTATTGAAAATGAGATATTATAGTAGCCATTGATCATAGTTATTTGGTTCAGAATGTCCTATAATTCTTTCATTCTCTTGAACGGTTTTATACTATTGTGTTATGTTTGATATTATGGTATTTGAAACTATGCTCAACTGTAGCAGAGAAAGAGATATTTTGATAGCTACTGTTAATGTCTGATTGTCTTATTGTAAAGTGTTGTGTTGCTTATGTTGTTCTGTTCTGATCTGCTTTGCTTTTTTGTTTTATTCTCTTTAAAATAAAAAAAAAGAAAGTTGTACTCTGGGAGGTCTTCACATTCTACTGGAACCACAGAGCAGATCTCAGAAACACAGTAACGCTGGTTTTTCCAAGCATAAACCAGGGTTGTGCCACCTATGTCCACGTATGTCAGCATTTCCATTATGACCTGCCTAATGACCATGTTCATGATCCCTGATAGAAAATCATAAAAATATAATCATTCCTGGCTTCACATAAGATATTCATCAATGTTTTTGGTTGAACTAGTTAAATATTCTATATAAATCTCAAACAAAAGGTCTTAAAATGGATTGTGTTGACCTTTTATACAGGATTTGATGGTTTTTTCTCTTTCTTGGGGTAAATGTCAAACTTGGAGTTGTTAGGTTTAGCACTGCTGAGAAAAAGAATATTATGGAAACTGGAAAATTGATTGTAATCTAAATATTCACACCCTTAAAAAGTACTAGATTTTATGGCTGAATCATAAATTTTTATCAAGTTATAATGTATGATATGGAACCACCTTATCAAAATGTGGTTGAAGACAGTACAATTCTGATATTTTTCATAGCTACCAGCTAGATTTCTCCCTTTCTGCCTCTTTCCTGAATACTGAGTTTCAGCCTAGTCATTTCAAAAAGGTGTTGACTGAAAGGTCTTGCCTATAACATACTGAATCATAACCAAATTAATTTAATCTGAGTGGTTGCACTGGGAAGGCAGAAAAAGTTGATTCTGCCCTCACTTGAGTTTCCCAATTCTTTATCTATTGTGCTCACCTTATTTCCTATTTGAGCATCCCTTTTTAAAACCTTTTATAAAATTAGAACAGTGCTAAATTAAAACAATTGTCAGATTAGAAACAGTGGTTGAAAAAAATTTCAGAATAAAGCAATTTAATGAAAACCAGAAAATATTAATTTCTAACTTTTAATATTGTATGCCTTATGGAACTGTACAGTATTTAACTTTTGCTAGGGTCATCTTCTTATAGTAGATTCAATTTGTTCTAGAACTTTCACTGTGCTATGTGTCAGGGAGCAGACTGCTTGTTGTAAGGTGTGTCACATATCATCATGGTGATTCCGCTTTCCTTTCTGGTGCTTCCATAGGGCTGAACATGCCACTCCCTTGAGAAGCACCAAGAAAACAATATCTTGAATAAACTCTGGAAGAACTATAAGTTTAAAAAGCCATAAACTGTGCAGCCTGGAGTCACACAGCTGAATATTGTTTTTTAAATCTAATCTTTTTCCATTTTATTTTTGCTCAAAAACATATCAATGTGTAACATAGCAAAGCATAACACAAAATAGTGCTGCTACATAAAGGGCAGAAGCTCAGCTGCTTGGGTAAGTTATTTTCCTGTTTTCTTCAGTGAATAATTTTAATAGTGAGTATGAAAAAATTTCAGGCCTTTTTGAAAAGACCAGTACAGTAAATATTTTATCTACTTCTAACATGCAATTTTGGACAAGTTTGCATTTTTGTATGTTGACTAAAATTCTGTATACTAACTGGTAGTATAATTTTTGCTCAAGTGGCATTATTTGTTGAAGGAAGCAAGAGGTATATATATATGTGTGTGTGTGTGTGTGTGTGTGTGTGTATATATATATATATATATATACATACATACATACTTCAGAGCTTGCTATAAACATGGCATGACCCAAATGCTTCTTCATCACTTTGATCAAAATGGGTCCAACAGACTACAGTAGGTGGCCAAATTTCTTATTGCCATTTATCTATGTGAATGGATCTTGATGTGGCACTTGACATGCATGGTTTCATGTAGCCGTCTGTGTTAAATCCTTTGTTCCTTATTATATGGGTATTATGGTTATTTTGATTCTTATTTTGTAGATGAGTCTAAAATCAGTCAAATCCCTTGCCCAAGAAACAATAGTTAAGAAATACCAACTGAGCTGGTTGAGAGGGATGTGTGTGTGTGTGTGTGTGTGAGTGTGTGTGTGTGATCAAAGCCCTGGTATATCACTTACCATTCTATCTTCCTTTATTTCTCCTGGTGTATGAGAAATTACTACATCTGTTAAATGTATGACCCTAAGTTAAACACTAATTGAACTATGTAGTAGTCTTTGACCTTTGAGAATTTGGACATTTAATAAAAAAATCAAATTAATTAATGTACAGAATTATGTGGCATAACCAAACACTTTTAACTACTTGGTCTTAGATTTATCCCTAAATCATACAATTAGGCAACATTTGGAAATGTTTTACCAAGAGAGCTCAATGAGAAAGACCTGCAGAGTTTTGTAGTGGGGCTGAGAGAAAAGAATGACATATGATCTACGCTTTCAGCTTGTCAGCCTTTGTGATTGTGTGAGCAAATTTCTTAAATCTCTCTACCTTCCTCTCTCTCTCTCTCTCTCCCTCTCTCTCTCTCTTTCTCTCCATATACATATAAACACCCAACCTATAGGTTTTATTTTTTTGGAGAACTCTAGCACAAGAGACCAGAATAGTAAATTTTTGAAAACATTATCTAGGGGGAAAAGACTATAACTTCAGTGCACATATGTCATAATATTTAAAAGGTTTTCAAGTAAAAATTCTTCTAAATAAAAACAGGGAACATGGTGTGTAACTCCCAAGACACAAGAACACTCATACTCTAAATGTTCCAGCATCCCAGACAAATAATGTATTTTATGGTCATTTTATAGACAGGGAAATTGAGCTAGAGGTTATAAACCTTGCTCAAGGTCTCTTGGTGCCAGGAAAGGACAGAATTGAGGCTTACACTAAAAAAAGCTAGTGTGAAAAAACAAATCTCTGTTCTAAACTTTATACCTCCTTAGCTTCTCTTTAACATACTAGTATGCCAGGTAACATATAATGCTTGTATTTTTACAGGCACTTATTTGTTTAAGCACATATATTTTAACTCACTTAATCCCTACAACAACCATGTTTTACAGGTGAAGCAGACAAATTACATGAGATAAATCCCACAGAATGACTTGTTTTATCATTTTCATCTATCATCATGCACCAAATAAAGGCACATGGGCCAGCACCATCGTGCAATTTCAAAAACAATTCTGTGACATTAAATTACCTCATGCCATCAAAGGAGTTTTGTACAGTGACAAAATCATCTCAAAGCTACATTTCTTGGAATGTATGCCTCCCATTAAGACACACAGGAGTATAAATGAGGTTAGATTATAAAGAAAATATGGAGAGAGAAAAGAAGCTTATATTTCTTCAAAGATCATTAGAAATCTTACTCTTCCCCTTATATGATTTTTTTAAAATTTTATTTTAAAAGGGGGTAAATTTAAACACAACAAAAAAGAACAGAATGGGACATAAGAAAGCATAAATTTCAAAGCTAGGCAACCAGAGATCTTCACTATCTGTCATATTGTCTCTTGTTTTCTTCCAAATGGTTGTCCTTATCTTTGCATATGGGGGGCTCATACTAAGTAACATAGCCAATCTTTTCACAAGATGTGTAGTTCACTGGCTCCCACTTGCTAAGCAGGGGGGAGGGGGAGGGGGAATGCAGGGCGGGGGACAGGGTGACATGAGATTTATGATTCTCAGCCCCCACACCGTCAGGATCACAGCTGCCCCTCAGAGAGGGGAGGAGTTCCTTGTTCTCCTGGCACCCCGAGTCAGCCGCACTGTGCAGGTCCTGATGCACCAGGGTCTCTCTCTGTTGGGCCGCCCAAAGTCTGCCACACTCTCAGCCGCCCCCCAGAGAGTGGAGGAACTCCTTGCTCTCCCAGCACCCCGAGTCAACCGCACGGTGCAGGTCCTGAGGTGCCAGGGTCTCTCCCCTGCCTGCCCCCCAAAGTCCGCTATACTCACCTGCTTTTCCTTTCTGATGAATTGACCATTCCTTTTCCAAAGTTCTGAAATGGCCAACAGACCACAGAAAGAATTCTCTTTAGGCTCTTGTTTCAAACCAGCAGCTACAAGCAATCTGCTGGCCTTGCTTCAGGGTCAATTATATGATTTTTTAAAAAATGTGTACATTGGTATTTGAGAGAGTAAATAAAATCTAGCCTCAAGTAGCCAATGTACTTAGTTTCTGAGAACAACTTTTAATACATTTGTTTGGAAACTTTCTAAGTTTACTTAAAAAACATTTCTCTTACAGCACAAATAATATGCTTTTGACTGTGATTATTATTTTCTTTTATAGTAGTATGCAACCTCCCGAACACCCACAGAACCATCCCTACATAGCTACTCAGATGTCTACATGTTAAAATATTTTTGCTCTTAGCTCTCATCTTACTTGAAAGAGTTGATCTTTCCTTGCTCTTGCCACCCTGTTCTGCCTTTCAGGGTATCACAAACCCTGCCTTTCCGTCCGTTTCCCCGCTGTACTTCCTCATGCTCCTGCGTTCATACTCTGATCTCTAAGGATAAATTGCCCAGGGGCTCAGTCGTGAACCTCGTATTCTCCACTCTTGAGGAAATGTATTCAGATCAGTATTCTTAAGGACATCATACAGATTGATATTGCATAAATCTCTGAAATTTACTCCTTTAAAGATCAACTGCATGCTTGTATATATAGCCATCTATTCAACATATCTACTGGATATCTTATAAGTATGCTAACATTTAGATATTAACATGTTTAAAAACAAACTTCTAAACCTGCTACTCTCCAGGAAGGAAGAACTCCATTGATCTGAGAGTCATTTACATCAGATCGTTGGAATCCTTCTGCAGTGCTTTTCTTTTCTTATAACACACGTCTAATTCTGCTTCCCTTCATTTCATAGCCAACCTCCAAATTAGAAGGTTCCTTAAAATACAGTACAAGCCTACTGAGTTTGTGCCACTGCTCAGCTCAGAATTCTTCAAGGGCTGCCATTTTACCCACAATAAGTTACTCTAAAATGCCTCCATGACTCTAGAGTCTGAAATGCACTCTTTCCAGCTTATTTTTTCACCTTCAGGCTCCCTGAATTCCATGGTGCTTGTGGAACCCATCAAGAAACGCTCACTGATGGCATTTGTACTTGTTATTCCATTTGCTTTGAACGCTTTTCGGCAGACCCCAGAGCTCACACTCACAATCAGAACCGTTACATCTTTCATCAGGCGTCACATCTGTTATTTCCAGTTACACATTTTAAAATTTATCCACATTTTCCTACCATGGACACATCATTCTGTACCCTGTCTTTTGCCTTTTAGCATGAACCAAAATTTGAAGCATTTTTACTTTACACACCATTTAAAAATTAATAAGGGTCTGTCTCTAATTTTTGAACTCAGTGAGTCCAGATACTTTAGTTTGTCCCCAACATACATTTCACTATTGCATACCAGCACCTACAAGAGTTCCTGGCTCATAATGTGACTCTAATGGGCATTTGTTGAATGTCCAGGATTTAGTGAATTTATCACAATTGAAATGGTATTACAGAATGTTTGTTTTCAACTTTTCATTTTCTTATAGTACTACTATGGGGAAATTTGAAGTTTTGAATATAGAACAACTTATAAAACTTGTTAATTTAATAATTTTACTCAGAATCTATATAGCAAATTGGTGTAATACTTATACCATGCTCTGAAATGAAGTGTTTTCTCCTTGGAAGCAAATTACCAAAACAATTCCTTAGGCAAATTTGAATCAGGTTTTATAAGCTAAGAATCAAAGCAGAAGGTGAAAGACAATTTTAACTGGTTAAAATAGTTTGAGGGTTCCACATTCACCTTAGAGGTCTTTTATTTCTCTTTGACTAGTTCATTCTTGATTTCAGATAAGAAAAGATAAATTATAATATCCCCATAGTATCCTATCATATATAACACATAACTTTTATTATTTTCTTGGAAATAGATGGTTCACAATTTTTTCTATTACAAATAAAACTGTCAGGAACATTCTTATGTTTAAATTTCTTTTAAACACTTCTGTGATTTCCTCTTGATAAATGAAGAGATGTAAAACAAAAGGGGAACATTTTAAGACTGTTGTTAGTTTGCCAAATTTCTTTCCAAAACATTCTTCTAATTTTCACTGAAGATTAGAGAATTGGAATGTTCAGTTTCCTCACTCCCTGCCAACAATAGGAATTATATTAGAAAAGAAATTATTATCAAATTTATGGGTTATAATGTATCTACTGTAGACATTTACACTCCTTAATTGTTAAGGAAATATAATGCTTTTCATGTGTTTATTAGTCATTTAAATTTTCTTTTTATGAATGGCCAACTTTTCCTTTACTATTATTTATAATTTTTATTCAAATATAAATTTCCCTTACTTACAAATATGTGAGTACTTTGCTTATCATATTGCTACTACCATATTTTTCTATTTTATTTAATTTTAAAAATACTCTTAGATTGTATACATTTAATCACCAACTTCTTTATGATTTGTTGGTTGACTTTCCCTATTTTAAAAATGCTCCTACTGTTTAATTTTTAAAAACATAACTCTATAATTCATTTTTATTTCATTTTACCATTGTACAAAATAATTAGTATGTTGTCTTATATTCATCTAGGGTGACATTCTGAGGTGATCAATTCTGTTCCAGCATGGAGCAGAGCCATGCAGGGCAGGCTGTCTGGGCTGAGGGCTGTGTCTGTTGACAACTCAGATATTTCAGAGAAAACAGCAGAAAAACAACACATTCTTAAAGTTCAGCTGCAGCGTCTCTACATTGCTCAATTTTCCCCAGACTAAGTTCAGCCTGAATTGTTTTCTCTGACGGACCCGGTGTTGTGTGCTTATAAAGAAAGTTCAGGATAAATCTGACTGGCAAGAATGAAATCATTCTTTGAAAATAGTTTTCTAAATTAAGGAGTCTGCTTCAGAGGTTTTTGATTGGCTAAGCAGGCTTTGTGTGCTCTGAGTTTTTCTGAGATCATTTCCATTGCTCTTTGTTACATACTCTTTTTCAACCAGTGGTCATGTCCCTATACATACATATACGCTTTCTTGATTGACTTAGGGAAAAATTACTGACTCTGGTAGGTCCGAGTGCAGGGAAGAGAAAAAGAAATCAGGAGGAGAGAAATCTGTATGTGATCAATGCCTCTTTCTTGCCACGCATGCAGGCATTCTCCCAGATAGGAAAGCCCAGAACAATGCATGAAATGAAAGAGTAATAAACATAAATATTAGAAGCCTACAGAAGAGATAGCATAAACTTTTTTTTCTGCATAATATAAAGATAAAGGACTTAAAAGAGAACTGGCTTTTAAGAAAGTATATTTTTCATAACCACCAAATAAGATAAATATCACCATTATATTTTACAGATGCAATAACTTAGCTTAGAGAAGTAAAGAAACATTTTTAAAATCACATAGTAAAATTTAAAATTTAAATTCAAATGAACATACGTCTCATTTTAATTTATATACTGTATTTTTTGTTTGTTTTTCTACTGTATATATTACTATTTACTGTTACCATCTGATAATAAATGTCAGGCTAGGACTTGCATCCATAAAAGTAAACTTTTAAGGATGGAAATGAATATATTTTAGGAAACAAAATACAGAATAAGAGGGAAAAAAACCCTAGAGAACTGCTTACAATATGGCAAATATAAAAATCTAAATCCAAATAAAAATGGTATGGATGGAATAATAAATAGTGAATGTGATGTTTCACATGTGTGTGTTGTGTTGATAGTGTTAATTTTCTTGGCCTAGCTACCAGGCAGGGGACTGATGGAGCTGACTTCTGGATATCTGGGTATGTCATGGAAGAATGGCCTTGAGGTCTATGTCTAGGCCTTCAATTCTTTCCTCTCTGGCACTGCTCATTGCTCTGCAGTTTGGCTTCCAAGAACTAGTCATCTTTGTTTTGCCATACTCTTTCACCATGATGCTTCTGCCTTAGACCTTGCCAATCATTAAATAAATTCTATGAAACGTTAAATCAAATTAAGCCCGTTTTCCTTTAACTGTAGGTTTCAGGTATGGTGCACAGTGAATGAAAACTACTACAGATAATTGGTACCAGCTGTGGGGTCATTGCAGTGACTGTACATGACCATGTGGTATGGATATCTTTGGAACTGGTTTGTGGGAAGAATTTAGAAAGGCTTGGTGATACAGGCTAGAGAAGCCTTAGATTGCTGTAAGCAGAGTCTTATTTGTGATTATTGTCAGAGCTCAAATGACCAAAATACTGATAGGAATGTGTACAGTAAGAGCTAGGAGATTTCAGCTTACAGAAGCTTTCAGTTGGGAACAAAGTATTCATTGACAATTGGACTAGAGACCACATATCTTACACTGTGGCAAAAAAAATTGTCAGTATTTTGCCCATGTCCTAAGATTTTCTAGAAGACTGAAATTAAGAGTGATAGACTAAAATATCTTGTAGAGGAAATTTCAAGGTAACCTAAAATTCAGTCTATGATGTGCATATTACAGGCTGCTTTTAGGCATATTTACAATGAGAATAAGTGGTGAAAAGCAGAGCACAACAATTTAAAAAATTTAAATGTCCAGATAAAACCATATTTAAATTTAAGCCAAAAAAGGTATGATTGCTGAAGAGGTAAGCATCATTGAAAAGAAACCAAGAACTTTGTACAAGGACAAGAAGAAAGATGAATTGAGGGCATTTCAGAAACTGGCAGATTCCAACAATTACATGCTAAAGGGTGCAAAAGGATAAACTTCGCCTGTGAAGAAAAAAGTCCCTGGGACCCCTGGTTGAGAAAGGGTCATCTAAGAAATTGGTTACCCTGGATTCACTCCTCTGTGCTCAGCCATCCAGGCACTCAGAGACAGCTGCAACCACAGACCAGAGGGGCCTGGCCTCTCTTTCCCTTGACATCAGAACTTCGTGTCATTTATGTGATGCTTGTTTTACTTATGGGACACAACAGTTGTGGGGTGAAGGTAATTTCAACTCAGATTTTAAACTGGGTCAGGCGAAGAGCTCCTGACCAATGAAAATTTGGATATAAAGCTGAAGGATCAATGGTTTCATGAAAACATTGAAGATGTCATGAATGTGAAGTGTCTACCAAGAAAAGCTATATAGATAGCAAGGGCCACCCCAAAAGATACTACATGGGATATGACTACATGAATAGAGTCTTCTAGGTCATCTGGAATTCATATTTCACCACCATGTGCCCTGGATACCAGATGTAGATCTACAGGACTTAATATTTATCCTGGCTTTGGTCCAATTCTTTTCCATTCCCCACTAATCCCTTTTAGGATGGGAATATTTTGATTTTTAAAGAAGTTCACAGCTAAGAATTTGATTTGCCTTGAATAGCAGAAGAAACTCTGACTTAGACTTGAAAAATGCTAAAACCACTGAGACTTTAAGGAAGGGATTATCATCTTTTGATTGTATGCAGAATAGATGTAATAGGTTAGGCATAGTTACTAACTTGATACTGTGCTTATGTGAAGATACATTTCAGTATCAGATTGATAATGGGTGAAATGTGATCTATAAACTTGATTGCCTCAAATTTATTTGCTTTCCAGCCACCCAGGAGATTTATGAGGCAGACTTCTGAAAGTTTCTTGGTGGCTCAGAGTGTTATGATTTGAGGTAAGATTTAGAGGTGTAATGCTTTATCTCTTTTTTTCTGGAACTCTTCCCTGTTCTGCTTTCTGGCATGTGCATCACTCCTCTGTTATTCCTCTCTGCGGTGATATTTTGTCCCTGAACACAGCCAATCATGAACAGAATCTTCTGAAACCATAAACCAATTTATACCTCTCTTCTTTTCAGTTGAGGTATCATGTTTTATGTCCCAACAGTGGGAAAGCTAATAGTTAAAATGAAAAAGATATAGAAATAAAATATTGGGCAATAAAAGCATACAATTTGAGGGGTAACTAAAGCTAAATTTGTCATAATATTTAATTTTCAGAGAGAGATCAAAATTATTTGATTTAGAGTTTATTAACTTAAATATTGTGTTCATATTTGAAGGATAACAAGTAAAGAAAAATAAAATGTATAATTTCAAACCAATAAGAAGAAAGAATAAATATACAATTTTAAAATAGTTTCAAAAAGAGAAAATAAATAAATAAAGTAGGAAAAGAGCAATAGTTATGTGATGCCTATCAGAAATACATCTAAGGCGTAAATATAGAAAAAAGATATAGCTGCAAAGTTTAATCCCTATCCTTGCAGGAATGAAAGTTGCTGGTACCTCTGTGATACCACTACCTAAAATGTAAGACAAAGAGAATCACTGCTGAGAAAAGTTTACATTTATCATAAAGATATAAAAGTTGTAGGTAGGTTCACATAAGTGAAAAAATCTCAAAAGTAAAAGGAAAATAGAGGGAGAAATTTCCAACATACTATAAATGATGAAGGAAAAAATCTCACCAAATTCATCGAAATCTTGAGCAGCATAATTGTTGTTTCACTTACTACAGAAATATAGAACTTACTTCAATGTATTTGATTTTCATATTTGTTGGAATAATAAAGAATGTACAACTTTTTAATCAAAAACTAACAAATAAACAAACCATTTACAATACCTAGCACCATGCCACCCCATGAATCAGGGCTGTGAGAGGAGAGTTGAACACACCATGTTCTCTAGTCAGAGCAGCTCAGTTAAAGTTATTATAAATTAACCAGTACATCCACATATTCAGAAGCAAAAATACAACAAATAAATCAGGGATAAAAAATAATGAAAAGTGTAAACAACTTTAGAACTAATGAAAATGCAAGCATCACTTATAAAATTTGGTGGGATCAGAAAAAATAATGCTTCAGAAAATATTTCTCATCTAAAAGATATTATACAATAGTAATTAAAATCAAATAAAAAGTTAATTAATATATATCATGTATCAGAATTTAATAACCTCAATGACTATAAACTTTATATGTCTTAAAAACAAGCTAATAATGATAATAGTGATAATAGTAATAATAATAAGAATTAAAATGGAGAAAGCAAATTTAGAGTTGTAGTGAGAGAGGTGGATGGGAAGGGGAAGGGGACTAAGAAAAGAAACAAATTACGTAATGTATGTATAACCACTCCCCAGAATGAATGTGATCATCATGCATTACAAACATATACTAATAGAAGAAATAAACAACCAAAAAGAAAATCAATAATACACATGTCCTACTCTAAACACTTAAAATATATAAATAAACCTAAAGGAAAGAGTTAGGTAATTTTGGAGATAATAAACCAGATTCTAATATTCAGAATTGATTTCCTAAAGAACTAAAAAAATCACACAAAATTTTGTGAAATTGAAAGAGGAGAGAGAACAATGAAATATAAATCCTTAGAAATGGTAAATAAATTAAGTATAAATGAAGCATCCTTTTAAACATTTGGACAACACAAACATACCTACTTTCACCACTCTATTGCTTTTAATGTTGCCTTGGGCATGATGGTGCAATAAAAATAAATAAATAAATGCGTAAGAATTTGAGAAGCAGAAATAAAACTGTCATCCTTTCAAAATGATTTGGCTGTATACATAAAACAACCAAAAGGCAAGCATCTGGGCATGACAGAATTTAGCAAGATTCTTAACCATACAAAAATCAATTCAATTTCTAAAAGTAATAAACATTTAGAAAAATCAATTTAAAGGAAAACATACCATTTATAATGACAATATAAACCACAAACTGCCTTAAGAATTGTCTTAGTCTATTATTACTGTAACAAAACACTGAATGATTCAAAATAATAACATTTTATTTCTCACAGGAGACTGAGAAGTCCAAGAGGGAGCAGCAGACAGATTTGGTCTCCATTAAGGACTCTCTGTCTGCTTCCAAGATGGCACCTCACATAGAAAAGGGGGCAAAAGGGACTCAAGGGTGTTTCAGGAACTTTTAAAATCCCATTCATCAGAGTGGAACCTTTAGGACTTAATCACCTTCAAGGGCCCTACCTCTTTATACTAAAACACTAGTTGTTTAGTTTCAATTTATGAGTTTAGGAGGCACTATTATTCACACCATAGCAAGAATTAATCCAGCAGATATTCAAAAAACTTCTACACAGAAAATATAGAGGGTGTTATGGATTAAAAACTGGTGGTCAACTTAACACCAGCAGAATTAAATCAGCATGGTGCTGAGCACAGATGTTTCACCTGAGGAAAGTTGCCAGCATAAAGAGAGACATGGAGAAGGAGAAAAAGGGTGTTGAGGCGTTGAGGCATTGAGAGTTTTCCTATGTGTTGCTGTTTGAGCCATTGGTTCTCCTGGAGAAGCTCTGATCCTCACATCGAGCATCGCTTCCTGGCTCCGGAGGGGAAGATATGTGCCTCTTGGACTCCAGGATGAACTCCTCATGCTGGCTTCTTGGCATGTATTGAACTGTGCTTATTGTTGCAGAAGCTTGGGGCCTCTGTGTCGCTGAGTGTGGCTGTGATGCTTTTCAGGACAGCCCCGGTCTTTGTTTTGAGTGTGACTTCTCGGTTCCAGTGTAGAACCCTCAACCTACCAGCACAGCTCCTTCACCCGGCTGGCATAGACTTTCTAGCTTCCACCGCTGAACTTTGGGCCTTCCCAGCATGGATCCATAAAAGAGACTGGTGTGAGTCATTTTTGTGGACTTCAGACAACCAGTTGGGCTTGTGAGAAGCATTGTAATGGGCTCTGCGTCTTCATCTTGTACTCATGCAGGACATTGCTGTAGGATTCAGGCTCTTGATTGAATATTCTATGTCTTCATTGTTGTGGACAGATTTCCTTCAGTTTCTTGTGTTAACTCTGAATGACCATCACAAAATATTATAAAGCCCATGTTCTGATTCTAATTTTTCTCTTCACAACCCTTGACTAAAACAGAAGGACATTAAAATATCTTAATAAATATAAAGCTAGGACAAAATAGACTGAGAAGGAATAAGAAATGATACAGATAGGATGTTCATGAATAGGAAAATGAACAGTCTTATAAACACTGAGTCTCCTGAAAATGTTTCAGTAGAATTCTGATGAAACTTCTAGCAGATATGTGTGTGTGTGTGTGTGTGTGTGTATGTGTGTGTTTGCTAAATTTGACAAACACTTCTAGTATTGATATGAAAAAGCCAAAGAACTTTTATGTTTGTAATGTAAGGGAGTAGCTAGGGGAGATCTGAATTAGGAGAATTTTCTGATTGTTCAATTATGTCATTATTTATGACATTATTTTCAAGATATGGTGATGTAAAAATTATTTTCTAAGTATACAAATGTGACTGAAATTTTAATTCTTCTATCTGATCAAACATAAGAAATAAAAAATAAATTCTAATAAGCAAAATAGATATTTATTAGAATTTATTTTTATTTTTGATGTTTATAAACTGCTATTAATTATAATTGTTAATTTATTGCCTGTTGTAACCCTTTTTTCTTATTTATTTATTTATTTTCTGCAAGAAAGAAAACTTCTGAACCAATTACTCAGTCTAGTAACTAGAAACTTACCCACTTGAAAGTATAATTTTTGGAGTAGATTTTGCTGTCAATTGTTTCCTTACTGCTCCTTGTGTTCCTCATCAGGTGAGACTTAGTGAGAGTTTTCCTCTGTGGAACCTGCACTGCTTGTGATCCCACTGAGATCATCAGCTACAAATTGCCACCAACCTCTACCATGGCTTAATGTATGAAGCTGTGACTGAAGTCCATTCAATCAGATTTTCTTCATCAGGAATTTGAACTGAAAAGAGTTATCTAAGGACAGAAGGCTATCTTGATGGTGAGCCTCCTGTTGTACTCTAACAAAGGTGTCACCATTCTGTTCTGTATGTGCCATTTCTTTTGTTCGTAGTTTCAGGTTTTTTTTAAACTCCAGGAGCTAGGCAAACCCCCTTTTTGCAAGGCCTCAGCCTTTGCAAATTCCAATGAAGTGACCAAGAACTGTAAATCTTCCACAGAGCTAGTTGTCACTGCAAGATTCTCCTTAACACCAAATAAGGCAAAAAAAGCCTTTTTCACTCGCTGGTTCTCCTCCCCATGCTGGCGCTGCACTCTCTCCCTTTATAAACCCCTTCAGAAGCTTAACCTGTTGCACAGTATTGCAAATTCCATCGCATCTGTGTCGCTGGATACCAGCTAAAATAAAACGTTTTTCCTTTTTCTTTTTTGGACATCATCTCATATTTGGGTTACAACATTTGGGGGCTCACATGGGATGGACACAGCCCCCTCCCAAATTATTTTTTTCCAATCAGCCGACAATTTGTAAGTATTTTGTTTGGGGTATGCACCTTTGTAATCGCAGACGAGCATAGTGCTCCTTCTGCGTCTGGAGCGGGACGCCCTCTGGTAATTTGTGGCTTTTCACCAGTTTGTAATTTGTAAGTTGTGACTTTCTGCCCATTTGTAATTTGTAATTTGGGACTTTCTGTCCTTTTGTGGTTTGGAGCATTTCGCTCATTTGAGTTTGCACTGTGTCTTTGAAACCTTGGGCGGCTTGGCTCCCCTTTTTAAATTCTTGCTCTTCTGTTTCAGGTCGCATGCTGCCTATTGGATTTAAGGGTTATAATAAGAATTATTTCCCTTTAGGTCATTGGACTGTGAACAGAAAAACCTCTGAGAGTGTGTGTGGTGTGTATGTGTGTTCAGTGTTTGTCCTGTCTTTTGTGGCACCTGTTTTTGTGTTTTTGTTCTTAAGTGATCACTTCTAAAACTTGGACTGGGCACTATCATTTGTGTTTTTTTGTCGGCTCTATCCTTGGTCCTTAACAACTTTAAAAATTTTCTAGATCCAGCTCCTATCACCAATTTGGAATTCCTCCCTTCTTGGCTACTTTCAAAGTGAAACTGAAACTAGGAACAAAAGAAATGGTGCAGGCAGAACAGAATGGTGATGCCTTTGTTAGAGTACAACACCTCCAAGAGTTTGCTCATTATTTCTCTTGAATGAGGTTTCAGAATGGGATATGAACCTGCCTTCTGAAGGCATGGACACTGTGTTCATTTTTAGATTTGGTAAACCTGTTGCCTTCTAAAAAATCAAATTGTTTTGTCAGAGTTAGTGTGAATCAAGTTCAATTGTTTGCTTGTTACTACCAAGAATTAGAGCAACTGCTCTCTCTACTGAATTTAGTTGAGTGTAGGATTAATGGCTAGGCTTCACAGACCTGTGCATATCTGAAGTCTAAGTCCAGGCTTACTAAAGTAGTTACTGTGCTAACAACACAATATAGCCTAAGGGAAACTCCATACTACTGAAAAGTCAACCTGTCCAGCTTGAATAAAAGAACAACTTTTCAATTCTCTTTGAAAATTTGTCATAAAATAAGACAGAAGATACCAGAAAAAGACATGATTTCTCTGAAAGAAAAAAAGGTATCTACCTACGTATGCCCTATTAGTCCATTTCTACTTCTTAGGTGAAGGTTTGAGACATGTTCCATGAGAGTTCAGGCTCTTTGGGCCCCATATAGGATTTATTTATTTGTTTTGTCTTATGAGAAACAGATGGGAATAACAGACTGTTGCATGGTCTGCTGACATGAAATGTGGTTCCCCTCCTTCCATACATAGACTGCCTGCCTCCAGCAAGGGAGGAGACCATGTCAGATCCCAAATGGCACTTGAAAAAGGCTCTTCACTCAGAAATCATTCTTATTTGTAAGCCTCTGTAAAGCCAAGGGAAAGACCAG
This sequence comes from Dolichotis patagonum, assembly GCA_004027295.1. Classification (NCBI taxonomy): domain Eukaryota; kingdom Metazoa; phylum Chordata; class Mammalia; order Rodentia; family Caviidae; genus Dolichotis; species Dolichotis patagonum. The sequence continues at coordinate 8,724 of PVJX010016712.1, read as the reverse complement.
CTCTAGAAATGGTGAGCAGTGCAGCTAGATATCAGGAGCGTTAACAGTTTTTGCAGGAACCCAATTAATGAATGATGACAAAATTAGAATGTCTCCTTGCATATTTGTTTGGGGATGGTCATCTGCCTCTTAAAGTTTTTACCAGATAACAGGCTGACTTTTATTTTCTTTCTCGCTGATGTCAGTTTTGGAATCTTGGGCTGACAAAACAGTTTAGGAAACCTACTTTGAGTAGAAAATAGAAAATGGTGTGTTTGGTACATGTGAATAAACAAATGATAAAAAATCAGGATCTTTACTTGTTAGCTATAAATTCATTTATTTTATCAGCTTCCTTCAAGTGCTTCTTTATGTGGTTTTTAAAAAAATTACTAAACATTTGCCTTAAAATCTAGAAATTCTCATTGCATTTTGCATCAGCCATACTTCTAGGCATATGTAAAGGAGAAATCAAGTTACTTTGCACTAGAATAAAGTTACCAAAGTCAAGCCGATTCCTTTCAGTAAATTTTCAATATAATTAAAAGGCAGCATTATAATAATTTGTATTATAATCAATGACCCATTTTTGTTAATTTGTTAGAAATGCACTTACGTGTTTTAGACTCTAGAAATTTTCTCATTTGTGATAAATTCTATGGATGGGTCACTGACTGAATGTACTGAATCTCATTTTTCCTTTGGTTTAGTAATCTATGGATTTTAATTGTTCAGATACCTGTGATTGGTTATAAGCCTCAAATCCTTCTTTACCAATGTTTGTTTTTGATTGAGAAAAGGGAAGCAAATTGAAATTTCTTTTCTTTTTGAAATATAGCAGTATTTTACCACTGACCTCAAATGTTAAACTTTTTATTGCAACACATTTGAAATATCTCTTGCATGTCCATAGGAAATCTACTCCAAATCTGAGCTCTTTGCAAGTCTCCCCTTCTCATGATTGTTGTACCTGGTCATATGCCACTGTGGAATTAGTGAAGATTTGAGGATATAGCTTTTCAGTCATTCCCATAAGATCTCTACATGAACCTGTTCCTCTTATATTGATTTTAATGCGGATTTACTTCTATAGCGAACATTTTTTTTATTCCATTCTGGTGTCTCTGACAGGGTCGTTTATAAGATGAGCTCACTTCTCTTCCTGAACCATACAGCTGTGAAAATTACTAAGACAGAATCAACCTCATCTGTATATATGTGTGATATTATTACAGGCAGCTGAGTTAGTTAGTTATCGGCAGTTAGACAGGGCTGAGCCCTCAAAGGAGCCAGTGCAGAATTTCAGATATCTTATGTTCTCTGAGGAGAGGGGCATGGCTGGGCCAGCTCTCAAGACAAAAGACAAAGCAAATACAACCATTCAAATGCCCCACAGGAAGGGTCACTGCTGTTAAGCATGCCCGCTTACTGCATGACTTGCTGCCCCATTTCTTCTTGATTTAACCAATTTTACCTGAGCAATTAATCTGATCAGTTGATCACAGTTCTGTCCCACCTTATTCTCACCTTGAGAGTTCCTATTTTTCCTCACCTTAGACTCATCTTACTTCATGATTTACTCTATAAAAATCCCTAAAAAAAGACAGTTTTTGACAACCCACTCAGGACCCCTCTGTCTCTCAGACAGAAGCTTTCTTCCTCTCAAAAAATACATTCTGCTCTTAACTTCCTAAAATTCATTCTTTGATTTTTAGAGAACATGAACTCATACTGGACATACAATAGGTTGGGAGTTTCAGTCCCCTATATCAGTATGTTATGTCAGTTTCACTTAATTGTGGGTTCAGTTAAACTACACACAAACTCATGTAAAGTGAAGTTTTGGCTGAGTTGTCAAACATTATACAGAATGCTATGGTTTGAATGTTTGTGCTCTTTTGCCATTCATATGTAGAAATCTTAACTGGCAGCCTGATAGTGCTAGGAGGGAGAGTCTGTTGAAGGGTGATTTGGTCATGAGAATATAGTCCTCATGAATGGGGTTCTTGCATCTTTCATCATATGAGGCAGTTTCATCCTTTTGTCCATGAAACAGGAAGTACAACTTTAATAGACATGGAATCAGGGAGTGTTTTGGTATTGGGTTGATCAGTGTCTAGAACTGAGAGAAATAATTTTTTGTTGTTTATAAGCTACTTAGTTTATGATATTTTGTTATTGAATAACTAAGACACAGTAATTGCAAAATAGATCCGGTGAAGCAGTTACAATTGGTTGGATCATTTAATACATTTTATCCACGTTTGTGGAATAAAAAAGTCAAGCATTAGAAATTAGGGAGAGAATTGAGAAGGTTGCTTTGGTATTCTCTGTATTCCACTGCCTTGTTTTTAAGGCAGAGGGGTGGGAGAAGGCACCTAAGAGAATTGCATTTCCAAAGACCACAAGTAACATTTCATGTGGGGTCCCCCTCCCTTCCTCAAGCACACAAACACAGTTTAGATGACACCAGTTTAGATGTGCTTGTATCACCCTTGGGAGTCAGCTGGGCCAGCCCGTGGCAGCAGAACACAGAGTTGTATTTTGGTAAATAATAGAGCTGTCAGTTTGCTTTGGTGAACACTGAGAGGTAAGGCCCACACTGGACGGTCTTTGATTCCAGCCAAAAGACCAATTTAAGGGGAGTTGGGACTTCGGGCAAAAATCTGCCAGTGGCTTGGTCTATTTGGAATGCTGATACAATTGCCTCTGTCAAGTGACTGCAAGTGGAAATCTGATATGAGGAGTTGGAAGGGTCTTGGGATAGTGTCATGCAAGAAAAAGGCAGCGCTGAATGCCAGTCACATGCTGATGGTCACAAGATCACTAGCTCTACTCTCACCTGTCAGAACAACTCAGAGAAGTAAAAACTCCGCTGTAGTAGTGAGGAAGAGCTTCTCAGGTATTGAGAAGGAGAAGCCGACTAAACATGTATCTTACTTGTTGCTATGACAAAAGCATATTAGGAACAATGTAAATGTGCCAGGGAATTTTGATTGTCTCATAGGAGTGGAAAATTGAATTATAGAATCGAGCTTATGACTTGCAATCTAGTGAGACTACAGGATTTTAAATTATTTTAGAGTGACTGACTTCTCATGTGTTTTTTAGCTAGGTGCCTGTGAATAACTAGAACACTGACTATGTTTTGAAGAAGAATGATGAAAATAAAACAAAAACAAAACAAAAACAACTCATCTCTGAGTCATATTTGTTACCTAGAAAAATCACAAAGATGGATTGGACTTTGAATTGTTTAGTAAATCTGAGTATTTGATATTTTAAGAAGTTTTAATGGTGCAATGTATTTATGATTGTCTCTTGCTTTCTCCAATTACTTTACAAGTGTTGTTTTCCATTCTTAGATTTATTACTTCTTTGTGTAGACAAAGCTAAGTGATATTCAAGTCCTTTACATTTTAACAAAGTCTCTTATCCAATAACTATCATTTCTCTTTGTTATGTACTTGTCACCATGTTCTTTTTTTCTCCAATTATCCTCTTGTGTTTTGAATGGAGACCGATTCTATTTAAAAGTTTTTACTTAAGTGTCATGTATACTTCAACTATCTTACTTTGAATTGTCATATTTGATCACTCCAGTGAATTTTTGTAATTTAACATTTCTATTTTCTTATAGGATCATTGTCTCTGCTTTTCATGATCTACCTATCATAAGTTTTGTTCTGGGGTTAAACGCGACTGTGGTGGGACAGGCTATATTAGGAATATAAAGGCTTTTGTTCTGATTATAGTTTTTCATATTCAAACTTAAAACTCCATTACCAAGTGTGCTTTTTATGACTCTCTCATTTCTCCTTGCTTATAAAATACAACAAGACAAAGAATCTTATTAGTTTTTGATGATTTGAGTGGCATCCTAGAGTGTTTTCACAAAAAGCAACACAGAACACTTAAAGAACATCATCAGACAAACAAGTTCTACTCCAGCAGTTCTCAAAGACTCGTAGGTTTATGAGATTAAAATTATTTCATAGCAGGATTAAGACTTCCCTTACTTCTGTCCTCTCATTTTCCCGTTAGTGTGAAGTGTAATCTGCAGAGCCTAGATGATGCTTCCTGGTGCTTTCACTCCCATGGCTAATGGAACTGTGCTTACCCACTTTTCAAACATTCATTTAAAACATTTTAATTTGGTAAGTTTTGAAATAAATAACTCACATACGCAATAGAGTTTTAGTCTTTAGAAAGTTTTAACAGTATAAAAGCATTCTGATGCCAAAGATCTCTAGTCTACATTATTTCCTAAATATTTAATGTAGCGATGACTTAAAAAATTAAAACTATAAATAGTGGTTGAAATGAATGTAATGGTTAGAGTTTCATAAATGTCTAACATTTTCAGAAATTCTAAATAAATATTATTTTTATTATTTTATTCATTCATTTTGATGTAAATGAGTATTTGGAAAATCTTAATTTTTTTTATATTCTCTTAACCACTTTTCTTGCTTTGGCATTGATTTGATGTTTTATATATTACTGTTTATCATTATTATTGTTATTTATTTTTCACTTTTGACATATCAAACTAATTGAATATGGATCTACATATTAAATTGTGTAGTCCAGAGGAAGTAGATGAGAAACATAATTTTGTATATGTAATGTGGCAAATTAGTCACATAAAAACTTATGTTTTCTAGATAATTATGAGAATAACTACTGATAAGTTTGGTTTTTCATTTCTATTTTTCATGAAAACTAAAATGCATTTATTGAAGTAATAAAGTTTTTTTGTTTTAATCTGTTGTGCAGAAAGCAATTGGAAACAAAAAACAAAAACTCAATTACAATGTTTATAAAGTAGATAAAGATCTGTATCTCTTTTAGGTTAAATTTTTTTGTTTAAATATTTAAAACTATAAAAACAATGAAAGATAATTGTTTTAAAGATTTGTAAGTATGGGATTAAAAAATAATTAAGAATGACTAGCCAAATTGTTGAAAATAATTTTGCACTATAGAAAGTAGAAATTGCACTATAGAAAGTAGACATTAATTAGTGATTGGAGGAACATTATGAAATTAGAAATTTACCACTATAAGTAGTTAAGTTCCAAAAGAAGTCTCCTTAGTGTTAACTGAATTATACATATTATAATTGACCAAGGAGCAAACAAACAAAATAGAATGCTATTTAGATAAAGTTTTGTTAATAACATGAGAAAAATCTTCAAAAAATTTAATGACTTGGGAAGATGACCAATTACAATTCTTTGAAGACAAAATGTGGATAAAACATTAGAAATCATACAATAGTCTGTCAAGTATGAAAAAATAAAAGGAAAGGAATCTATAGGACTTTAATAAAAACCCGTTAATTTTCTCTGCCAGAGAAAAATTAATGAAAGCAGAATTCAATGAAGCTATAAAGTTTATGCATTTTGGGCATTTTTGGACATATTTCCACCACTGTTAAAAATTACTTTATCTTTCACTTAATCTCAAGATCTATAACAAGAAGAGTAACACCTAAAATACTGGCAAAGAGAATTGCAGCAGTGAAAGAATAGAAGATCATTGACCTAAGTGATAAACCTTGGAATTCATGAGATAATGATTAAATCAGAAACCAGTGAATAAGTTACATAGAAGAGATGTTACACTCACTCTTCTCATCATTTACTTATCTTTCATGGTTGCTTTGGTTGCAGTAAATTATTGTTGCTCTATTTTGTCTGAACCAGCAAAGAAAGGTTAAATAACCTTGAGTGTGACATATTTTAGTTTTAAATAGTAAAAATAGCATTCTGTAACAATAAACTCCCTTGATTGTATTCAATCATTGGTGGTAGGCTTCTCCCTTTGGGAAAGAGCTACAGAAATTCGCGGTTCCCCTTAAAGACCTGATGTTTGGCTTCCTCCATATGCTAGTTTCAATAGCTCTTCCAGAAGATATCTATCTACTCACATAACCCTAGCCATCAAGAAGTCTTTAACAGAAATGAAAGCCACTTACTGATCTCTATCCTCTCACTGTTCAAACACAGCAATATACTTAGTCTTTGGAACAAAGGTCACAGTTGTTAAATCTGTTAAACACTACATTTGTGTCATAATTATTTTAAGTGATAGAATTTATATGAAACATCTCCTTCACAAAGATTTGCATGGAGTGAGCTGTCAGTTTGCAAAGAGAACAGCAAATCTGATGCAGAGTGGAGTCAGCCTTACAATATGCAAATCACAACTTTGTGCCAGATGAAATGAATTTGCATCTTCAGTGCTCAGTGTAGGGTTCAGGTTTTCAACAGTTTCTCTCAGATTTCTCCTGCTGAGAATGTGCTGTGCTGAGGGACCCTGAGAAATAATGAGAAAGCTTCCTTGTGGTTGTAGGAAGGAGCACAGAAAGAGAGAAGTGATACAAGGCTTGAAACTCAGATTGAGAAGAAGCTCATACGTGGTTCAAGCATCAGCAGGGAGACATTTTGACTCTTGATTGAAATCACAACTCTCTAGAATATTGACAATATATCAATGAGGGCAATAGTAATGACCATAACTTCAGAGGTGACTCTGTTTTGTCCAAATGATGAACAAGAATAAAATCCTGATAGGAGAGCACTGGTGACTATGGGAGGTGGGAGTTAAATTGAGGCATTAATAAGATATTTGGAAGGTAAGTTAGACTGACTTTATTGATTTATGAAGAAATGTTAGGAATAGACACCACTTCTATATCATCACAGATAAGACAATTTTAAAATCGTTAACACTTAGTAATAATCACAACTAAACCCTACATATATTAAAAATAAAGTAGATAAGGCTAAAGTTTAATTAGTGCTTGAATCAGAAAAGAGTAACTTGAGGTTATGTGCTCTTTGTTCCATGTGCCCAATTATTAATTATCAAGACAGATGTGATGCCTTTATGTTCATATCCCAACTATTCCTACTGTCACTGTTTCTTATAGATCATTATTTCCAAGCTTAATCTCACATATTGCAAGTTTGGTTTTTAATCTTTCTCTGTTCTCACTGCACACGGAGTAATCGTTTAGCGTCCTTGATAAGAGATACATCATTCTGGGTCATCAGCATGATCCATTCATGTACTATCAGTGACTATGGCTTTAGAAGCTGAATTGTAGGAGGCAGCAGGGCTTGCTGAGAGACTCCAATTATAAAAATTTTAGGGTATGTTGCAGACAATCCTACCTTCCACTGAATAATTTATTGAGAATATTGCAATTTTCTCATTATCTAAAATTTTGATATACTGACTTCTTTTATCTTTTTGTAATAGTACAGGAATGAGTTTCTTAGGCTTTCTATTGCCCAAAAGAACTATTAAAAAGGCATAAAAAGGTAACTCATAAAAAGAAAAACTATTAGTGCAGTGGGTAAAAAGTAGCACAACTTGAAAGCAAATTCAAATTTAAGCAGTGACATAGGATTTTCACACATAATATTGAAAAATAATTTAAAAATAAGTATATCTAATTCCAAGTGGGTGCTATACAATGGATACACTTCTGGTGTTCATCTGTGGAATATGAGAATGAATTGGCATAGAGTTGATGCAAAATGATTTGTTAATCTGTACCAAGAGACTATAAAATGCATCTCTGGTTTGACAGCAATAATTATGCCTGTTTAAGGATACGTTATATAATTCATCAAATTGTTTAATAACATTTATTGCTGAATTGATTACAATTGCCAGAATCTATTAGTCAAAATAATTCAAAATTGGAAGATATTTGATAAAGTGAAAATGCAGAATAATAAAGCATATTAGACATGAAAACAGATTAGTATAAAGAAGGAAATTTAAAAGTCATTATCTGGGGGTTAAAACTTTTTGGTCTCTTCTTTATACATTTAATTGTATTACAACTAATTTTCGTATTAGTTTTGTTTCTAAGAAAACGAAAGAAAGAAACAAAATCCTCAAATATTCAGTTATAAAATAGACAAGACATTAGAGGAAAAAACTTACATTAACCATACTTGAATTAATACTTTTAATGTTTAGTATACTTTTCATATTTTGTCTAATTATTATTCAGAGGGAAAAATATACAAGAGCCATATTTGAATTAATGCTTTTACTGTTTAGTATACCTTTCATATTTTGTCTAATAATTGCCAGTTTCTTAATTTTTAAACTTTATCAACTTGAATGAACCTGATAATTCAGGGTATCTTGCTAAACATCCATTCTAAATGCTCTCCCATTTATGGAGGAGGGAAGAGTCACTCTGCCTTCTCAGATTCCCCTGTATCTCTGATATATGTCTGACTTAAATTCCTCCAGCATATGCACCCCCTGAGATGTGGAGGTGGAAAGGGTTACCTTGAGCAATGAGATTAGGTTCTTGGAATCTTTGGTGCCAGAGGCACTGGCTTTTCAGAATGAGCTCTGATGACCCTCAGTCATCAAGCCCAGCATCGTGGGTACTGAGCTGTGAGCAGTGATAACTGCCGCACTTTTACTAGAAGCACCGTGTACTACTAAAATAGCATTTTTCATGACACTCTTGAGTCCAAGTCACTCAAGATTTAAAAATGACCATCTTTTGCTAGACATGGACCTTGCTGCTTTCAACAAAGACCTCATAGAATACTTGAGACAATGTTGGCAAATATGCCCATTAATAGTACCAGCTCACCAGAGTGCAGGACTTTTCCTCATAGCTTTTTACAATTCTCATGAGAGGGAAGTTCACCACCTTGACCCAAGGATGGTAGGAATTATTCACTGGGAGGAGCTCTT